>JAVRXN010000009.1:72667021-72764259 GCA_033556935.1 Timema podura | reverse complement strand
ATAGTTATAAAATATCTTTCTTTTTAAATCTTCCACAATATTTGCATAGTTCTATAAATAGTTATAACAGTTAGTAATTTAAATTTAAAAACAATGCATTAATACCTTGAATAAATAATGTCAACATTAGTCATAAAACAATGAGAAAGTAAAAGATGATCAACATTACGTATCATAGAGCTATTAACAAATAATTCACCAGTTTTATGAAAAATAAAACGTTTAAAATAACATTCAAGTGAAAGTTGTAATCTTAATAGTGGTCTCATTTACACTAATTTAAAATAAAAGTTCTTACTCGACCAATGCCAAAATATATAAAATGAGTTCTCAGTCATGTGTAGAGGTAAAGTATAGTTTGATCATCAAAATAAGAGGTGACCTAGTGGTCTAGGGGTAAGGTGTCAGACTTCTGTGCTGAGGGTCCAGGGTTCAATCCTCGGTCCCGGCACAGATTGCCAAACCCTTCCTTCAGCTCTGACAAGACGTGTATTAATCACAACTTGTGAATGCCAGGCCTCCACCGTGGTTCGGATTCCACGTTAAACTGTAGGTCCTCCATTTCATCTCACAATCACCCTGCCATTACACATTATCGTAAGTGCGTATAACCCGAATAGGTAGTAAGACGCGGTGCTAATAATAATCAAAATAAGCTTATTTGCTATTTAATTCCATGTATTCGTAGCCCAGGTGCCTGCAGTTGTCACTTCTGACCGATGGTGTCCATTTAAACAGCTGCAAGATTGATATGGTGACGTTTCCTCTATATTTTACTTTGATTTAATTTATTTCTTCTAAGAATTTCCCTCTAAAGTGATATGGCAATAGTAGCACATTGACAGCATATTCGGAGATTGTCGGATATTTTCGTTTCAAGGAGAGTCAGAACGGTATCCGACGTTATTCCGTTGAAAGCTAACTGGGGAGTGGTATCATTGATCAGTTCCCAGAATTCCTGTCGAGTCCTTCAATGGGGGGTGGGGGGGTTCCTTGGTCGAGGCAGCTGCCTGGTGATTGATAGGGTTGCAGACCCAGTCATACTTCTCTATTTTGGGAAGTTGGAGGTATTTATCAAACTTGATTCGGAATCATGTCTAGGTCCCACGTGGCCACCCACGCCTGCGAACGTTTCTTACCGTGTTCAATGAGGAATTAGCATAGCACATCAGTAGGAAATTAACTCCTTAAGCCAAAGTCAAGGACTAACTTGTGTAGTAAATAGATCCCAATCACTATTGTATTAGTTTATTGAGAGCGTCGAGCCGCCAAACTTCGGGCTCTGACCAAACATCTCTGAAATGTTCGGTTTTGAAACCTGGATTGGTTTAGTTTTAATTCTCATGTGGTGCAAAATTGGGTCAAGTATAAGTGAACCTAAGTTAATATTAAGTTCAATCCAGGGTACTAATAGCCCATTTTGCTTTAAGCTCTATTGAAAATAATAGCTAGGTTAAGCACATGTCTATGTATTAATTTAAATCCTATGAGCAACACATTTTACAATATACAAAGGAATATTGTTAATAATAATATTTAGCACCGCGTCTTACTACCCGTTTGGGTTATACGCTTAAGTACTAATTACGCTAATGGATTAGGAATTGGGAGGGTTGAATTTAGAGGAAGTGAACCCGCATTTGCGTGGAGCCATTTAGGAAAAACCATCCCCAGTTCACCCGACCGAGATTCGAACCTCGATCTCCCCGTCCTCGGCGGTCGAGCTCAACACGACTAGCGCATTAGCCAACTACGCCACCGAGGCGGGTAGGAATATTATTAATAGGGTATAGGCACAAATTTATCTGATTTCCAAATCCTCCTTCACCTCTGACAAGATGTGTATTAATCACAACTTGTGAATGTGAGAATGCCAGGCCTCCACCGTGGTTCGGATTCCACGTTAAACTGTAGGTCCTCCATTTCATCTCACAATCACCCTACCACTACACATTAGCGTAAGTGCGTATAACCCGAACGGGTAGTAAGACGCGGTGCTAATAATAATAATAATAATAATAATAATAATAATAATAATAATTAATAGGGTAGAATATTTCTGTAGAGCACCTTATACAAATTTAGCGCTTAGCAGTGGCACACAGTACTATTTAAAGTTTGTGCAATAATGTATTATATACAAAGCTTTGTGACTTGTTACTGTGGATTCACACGTTCGCCGAAAAACTAGCACAAAACAGAAACGTGGTCACGTGACGCGCTCTTAGCCAACCACAAGATTTCCGCTTAATCTGCGTGAGCTGTTCTGCCGAAGATCAACTATTCTCTACTTTGTCCGCTCTGCTCGAGATTTTAGATACAGGAGAACCAATCAAATCTCAGAACCAACCATCTCAAATTAGTGCGCATGCGCATTTGTCAACATATGCGCTGTATAGCTAACAGCAAGCAGACAACTTCGTTGGCCGTTGTGAGGAGATTTGAAATAACTTCTTAATGTAAGGCTTGTTTAATGATGTATTGGATTGTGCCACGACGCAGCGTTATAATTTGTAAACAACCATCGGGACAATGATCTAAAATATATGTTTATCCACTATAAAATAAAATATGTTGATAATCAGCTGTTTTAAAGCGTTTCAATACATCATAGGTCAATTTAAAGTGTGTGAATTACTGCGCAGATTCTGCTTTCTATTTTTCGGTGAGCGTGTGAATCAAGCTTTATGCTATAATTTAAACGCGTTTTGCTACACGTTCGGGTTGTACACATGTATGATATGCAAATGTGTCAGGGATGGGGAAGGTTAAATTGATAGTTAATGTACATGAATTTGCATCGAGGGAAGTTGGAAAATTATTAGGGAAAAACACCTTCAGTATACTCGGTTGATAATCGATCCCGGACCTCCCCGTTATTGCAAAACCAAAATAAATGATCTTCGTATTTAGACCGCGTGCCCAACGGTGATACTGTTTAGTGTACAATTTTGCTTTATAAAAAGGTTTTTAAATTGATTTGTAAGTTTTTTATGGGTATACATATGTGATTTTGAGGTAAAGTGCTCGCCTCACGATCCGGATTTCGTGGAAATCCGTGGTATTACCTCCGTCGGAAGGGAAGTAAAGCCATCGGTCCCATGTCGACTGTGGCATGTAAAAGAACCCTCAAAGAAATTATATAAGAGGCCTTTCCGAAAAAAAAGTATAAACCTTCTCGCTCGCTCATAGAAACTCAGTACCAAGGTAACGGGAACTATTGCACTTATTCATGACTTTCCGAGATCATCTTATGTTTTCTGCTAAATCAGGCGGGCGGCACCAACCAGCCGAAGGGCTCAATGCGTGTGTTGCTCTGATGAATTAAGAAGTACATAAAACCAATCTTTAGGTTGAAAACTCTAAAAAAAAAAAATGCAAATGAAAAGTAATTCATTTACATTCATACATTTTTTATATAACTTTTTTAGATAAAAATACGTGTACCGTAGGAGTTTAATTTCTATTAAAGTGATAGGAAGAATTTAATTACTAATCATATTTGATAAATCAAAAGGTCGTTGCTCTTATCTAAGAAATTTCAATCTGAATGTAAATACAACATTAACATTGTACATCCGGCTCCCCTACATACACAAGGGTCTCTTGATCCAAAATTATAAGATCATATTTTATATATATTATTCCGGAGTGCCTAGTCATACTTGATACATTATAGGGCCTACTTAATCCAAATAGGGTTCATAGTAATTTATATAGTCCCCTATACTGAAAGGGGTCTAGTCATAGTTAATACTATTCTATGGATACTTACATCCATTACTGTTTACAGCCGTGTCTGGGTCAGTTTTTATTATTATTATTATTAGCACCGCGTCTACTACCCGTTCGGGTTATACGCACTTACGCTAATGTGCATGATAGGGTGATTGTGAGATGAAATGGAGGACCTACAGTTTAACGTGGAATCCAAACCACGGTGGAGGCCTGCATTCCTCACATTCACAAGTTGTGATAAATACACATCTTGTGTCAGTTTTTAGTTCAAGCCATATATCTTTCCACTACCAGCTGGCGTAGCTTCATGCGCCTTATAATCTAACTTAAACCTAGGCATTCCAAACATCCAGTTCCCGGCCATTCATTTATCACTGTGAAGGGTTTTTTGTTTCTTTTCGTATGGCACATTTGACCGAGAGCGACTTTGACGTCCTGGTTCATTCGCCTTATGAGTATACTATTAGCAGCTCTGTTAGCACAGAACGTTGCCCAGTGTACACCATAGAAGGTTTACTATACGACGTACCTGCATTGAGTTGATGTGATGAGAGTATGTTGTTGTGGAGCTGGGGCGAGTCTTAACCTAACTTAAGCCTAATTAACCAAACACTGGTGATGATTGGGATTATTCCGCTAAAGGGAAAATACCAAAGGTAACAGTCGGGAATCGAACCCGTGACCCCTAGACTCGTAGCTAGGTGCACTGACCACTACACCACGGGACGGTTACTGTGAAAGGGTAAAACCATATTTCACAAATGATAAATCGTTCGGCCATGCCGGGAATCAAGCCCGGGACCCTTAGCTCAGTAGACAGACATGCTATCGACTGAGCTAAGGTGTCGGATTTTTCTCTGAATCAAAAGAGATAATATTTATATTGAAAAATGTTTTTCATGTCTATTATAACCTTCTCGTATACTTGGAAACGTGACACACAATCTTTAAGCGAAGTAATTTGCAAAATCTATAATGACAGACCTTTATTTATTCTTTGAGTATTTATAAATTCTTCGTATAGCATCGCAAACAGACAAAAACGTTATTTACTAAAGTATAACAAGTTATTTGAAATATAATACATTTATTATTATAGTATGGCCAAAATTTTTAGTCATTATGTCAAGAATAAGAAATTAAAGCGTGTATCTCTAAAGTGTTTCTGTAAAGTTGGTGTGCAGTTAACGCCTGGAAGGGACTAAATGAAACTTTCGCAAGTGTGTTCAAACAAACACAAACAGTAGTCAGGAAATTATAAATCAGGGTGGATGGGCGTGAAGCGCAAAGAAGTGCCGTGAATAAGAGGGCAAGAGGGGCTGTGTTAAGCGTGGCGTGGGAAAAGGAGGAGGGGGGGGTGTTGAAAAGAGACGGTTGGTATGAAGGGGTAAGTTTCCATTGTGTTAGAAAAGGGACCAAGGGGACACATCCTCAGGGGGTTAAGGTTAGGGTATTATCACAGGAATACAATGGAACAATATTTGTGTTGTTCTCATTTACTTACTGTACCCCTCCATTCATTTGTGCGCCATTGTGAACTGGAACACTTACTTAATTTAGGTTGTATATTCAACTGGCTGAAAAAAAAATTTAACGTGTTTTGTTTTTTAATTTAGTGATTATATTCGTTAAAGTAAACACACTTGAACTTGAACAGTATCCGGATAAGTTCGTTTGTAAATATATATCATGGATTCCCTGAATGTGTGTGTTGATTACCAACATCTACAGGATGTCTCTTAATCAGCCTGCATAGTAGATATTAATTTTCTTTTAAACTGTATTTTAGCTTACTATCTAATATGTAGTTATTAAAACAATAATTACTATAAATATGCTTTGCGTTCAGTCAACATATACTACATTGAATATTCTTTCACGTTTAGCTATTTTAAGTCATTTTAATTAGGTTAAGTTATGCTAAGTCAAAAAAGTCAAACTACTCTCTCTCTCTCTCTTTTTTTACTCTGCGTCTTACTACCACTCACGTTGTACGTAAAATATATAATT
This sequence comes from Timema podura, assembly GCA_033556935.1. Lineage (NCBI taxonomy): Eukaryota > Metazoa > Arthropoda > Insecta > Phasmatodea > Timematidae > Timema > Timema podura. The sequence goes on along the minus strand of JAVRXN010000009.1, from coordinate 72,758,511 downwards.
TTATATTACTTACACTAATGTTGTAAGGATGAGGAGGTAACATTTCAGATGAACTATATCCACATTTGCGTGGATGGAGAGTGGTAAATAATTGTTGGTAAGCCACCCTCGGTACACACAGATGTGTTTTGATACGATCTGTCCGTCTCAAGACAAACCAAACAATGATATTGCCATTTAGATCATGTGTCCGTTAATGGGGGTAGATTGAATATAATTTAGGGGAAGGTGCTCTAAGATAAGTTGGGCAGAGTTAAGTCAGTCATATATATATTTATTTACTTTAGCCCAATCGGTAATCTAGTTTCAGCTTTAGGCCAAGATAGACATACAAACAGACAGACAGAAAAGCGAAAAACACTTTTTCGGTTTCAGGGTGTCATGAAACGTCAACATTTATAAAAATCTCGAGTTAAATTATTTTAGCGAGCCCGATACTTCTCCCTCCGAGGGTTCAAGACGAAATTAAAGGATAATGTTTCATATATAATTCAAACCTGGGAGTAATCTTCGATTAAATTGAAAAATTACACTTGGACACGGGAATCAAACCCGGGAACCTTTAGCTTGACGCACCAATTATCTACCACTGAGCTATCCAGAGATCGTCCCATGCTCTTAGTAGCCACTGATACCCACACATCCATCACAGATTTTGCCTTAAAATATGAATGAAGAATGACCCAGAGCACGTGAAAATCCTGTGGTAGGGCATTTGCGCACCAAGCCAAAGGTTCTGGGTTCAATTTCCACGTCCAGGTGTCATTTATCAATGTATTAAAATATATTATTCAGGTACGGCAGATCTATATAATTATATGAGTTAAGATTTAGATGTTTTATTTATAAATTAAAGAACTTTCTTTAATTTATAGATCTAAGTCTTAACTCATATTTATCTACTCCTTACTCAAGATTTAAGCTTTATAATGTTTTCTAAAATGTGACATAATTATAATCTTTCACACCCCAAGCCTCGCCTTTCATGTATACTTAAGTGTATATCGTTGCTTTCTACCATCTGGGAGTAATCTTTGAAAGCAAACTCTTACAACCTAGATTTGTTGAATAGAACTATCAAAAACCACCGTTCTTCCTGCTTAGAAGTTCCTAGCTAGAGTCAAAGCCAAACACTAGGATCTAAATATTCTACTAGAGTAACGTAGCACTAATAATATTGATAAATTAATACTAAACATATTACTTTTCAGACACACTAAGAAAATACTCTGTGTGTTTCACCCCATTTTAGTACTCTTTCAAGTTATACGCATTAATTAATTGCGATAATGGATTAAGGAGGAATAAGGTAGAATTTTAAAGGAAATATAGCCGAATTCACATGGCGGGAGAGTTTAAAACTAATTAAGAATAAATACCCCCAATATATCCAAACAGGATTCTAGCCCCAGTACCCCTGTCACCAGCTGTAACATTGAGTTACAATAGGACCCACCCCAATGTTAACCTTCACGCGTAACTCTCTATTTTGATTCATACTACCCGCTCCAAATAGTATCGAGACTAATAAAATTCCTACAATAGTACTCTTCTCTATTGTAGTTTTCGTAGTTTGGTACAATATAATAAACAATTCTGAATAGTATTAAACCAGAATATTAAACGATAATAATCTCTCTACAAATAAAACTCTTCATGTACTTACCGATCTTCTGGATAGAGCAACCACCAAGACGGGCCAACTCCTATAGAATCCTAGTACGGGGAGTTGACCAAGCGAACTATGATGTTCCAACAGCTGACGTCCACACTGACTTGATCAATGAAACACTAGAATGGGCCGGCCAGGATTTGCCTCGACTAGAGGAAGACTGCTTACCTGCCCTCTAATTGGAAAGACGTGAACTACATCCACAACATCGGAGGAGTGCTGTCCTGGACTTGAACAATGTCAGGATAAACCTTCATGCATTATATTCTAGGGACTTAAACTATGGCGGTTTATATTTTGGACTCTGATTTAAATTTAACTTTTAGTGTTTGCCAAATTAGGCGTCGTAATTTTTCTATTTACTAATTTTTTTTTTTTTTTACCTGAACATATATTTTGAAATGAGACTATATTTTGTCTGCCGCCACTTGGGCGCTAGAGTCTGTTATGATACTTAAACTTTTTTAGATAGCCACAATTATTAGTTGATTTTGTGTTGGATGTATTAAACATAAATCATTTTGAAATCGTGGTTACCAATAATTGTATTGAAAATCTTAAGGTAGTCTTTCTTTTGTGGTTTGTATTTTGAAATATTGATTATTGTAACGTAACTTTTCTAATCGATAAAATTAATTATGAGATTAATTCACATTAGTATATTTTCAAATATTTTGCTATGCTTTGCTTCTAATATTGTATTATCTTTTTATTCACAAGTAGGATTCTTGTGGACGTTTCAGGTGACCTGGTGGTCTAGGGGTAAGGTGTCGGACTTCTGAGCTGGCGTCCGGGGTTCAATCCTCGGTCCCGGCACAGATTTATCTGATTACCAAACCCTTCCTTCACCTCTGACAAGATGTGTATTAATCACAACTTGTGAATGTGAGGAATGCCAGGCCTCCACCGTGGTTCGGATTCCACGTTAAACTGTAGGTCCTCCATTTCACCTCACAATCACCCTACCATTACACATTAGCGTAAGTGCGTATAACCCGAACGGGTAGTAAGACGCGGTGCTAATAATAATAATAATAATAATAATAATAATTGTGGACGTTTCCTAGTTTTGTGTCGAGATCAGATAATCCCGCGGGAGCTTGACTAAAGTATGTTAGCCAAACTCTCGTGTCATTTAAAATATCTATTAAATATTTAATATTTATTATTAACGTTTTGAAATCTGCGTTCATTGGTGTGAACCAGACACTTTGGTAACATTTTAAAGATGCCCATAAGGTTCTTAATTGTTCATCAAATAATATCCTGGCGGATATTATTTGCAATAATTGTTTGTACTAAAATCAACAATATGGGTTGTTCTGTCTCTTCAAGATTGACCCATTTGATTGTAGGATAGGTTACGTGTTTTATAACATTCCCTCAGTTTAACTGCACTAAATAATATATGAAGTTATTGTTTATTTTTGATTTTCAACATAACCCGCCTCGGTGGCGTAGTTGGCTAACGCGTCAGTCGTGTTGAGCCAGACCACCGAGGACGGGGAGATCGAGGTTCGAATCTCGGTCGGGTGAACTGGGGGTGGTTTTTCCTAAATGGTTTTCCACTCTCCCTCCACGCAAATGCGGGTTCACTTCCTCTTAATTCAACCTTCCCAATTCCTAATACATTAGTGTAATTAGTACTTAAGCGTATAAACCGAACGGGTAGTAAGACGCGGTGCTAAAAAAAAAATTCAACATACCTCAGTTTGATGTTTGAGACCATGTAAAGTTTTCTGCTCTGCTGTTATTGCTTTGAATAAACCATTTATATTTTTGTTATTAAATCTTGCAAATTATTTCCCTTTTGATATGTTCCTTAGCTTACACCCACTCCCTTTTATATTATTTGTGGTCGTAAATAAAAGGTAGTAGAGTGGGGTGTAACACAGCAATCCAATATAATACGAAATCAACGCGTGTTAGACCATGCAACTATTTATGCGAATAAAGGAATGATCAAATGTACGAATATGTTTCCTTTAAAGTAAGTACGAAAAAATTGTCTGATCGCAAGAATTTTCGACATCGAATTGATATTCCTCTTTCCCCGGGACTTTTCCAACAACGAGGACAAAGTTAGTAAAGTTTAGTTATAGTATATTGAGAAATGCCCCCACTTCTAGAAAGAACTCCACTTTCATACCTGGCCTATAACTTCTACTGAGTGCTTTGAAAGTACTTGAATCTCCACTCACCCGACTCGGTGGGTACGCGGAATAGACGTCAAGCTCATACAGCCTGGTTTGACTGCTATTGGGAGGGCAGGTTAGAATTCGAATCCATCTGGGTGTGCTGAGGGTGATTTTATTAAATGGTTTTAAAGCCTCTCTTCAGAAAAATGCTGATACAGTATATCTCCCTAATCCCTACCCTATTAGTGTCGTTAAATATGGTTAGTCCGGACGTGTAGTAGGACGTGATTGGGAATATCCACTTTATGAATATCCACCATATCCACTTAAGTGGCCGAATGGTCTAAGGCGTCACTCTCGAGTTAGACTGGCCTGCTGATGACGGGGAGATCGGGGTTTGAATCCCGGTCGGGTCTACTGAGGGTGGTTTTCTTATAATGGCTTCCCACTTTCCTTCCAAGTAAATGCAGGTAGATTACCTCTAAAATGCTTCCTTCCTTATCCTATTAGAGTAATTATCATATAGGCGTATAACCTGAACAGGTAGTAAAACGTAGTGATATTTTTTAAAAAAAACACCGTTTCGTTGAGAGAAATCTGATGCATTCTCTTCATATTCACCCTACTTATTCTGTTCTCTTAAAATTGATGGCACAGGTGTCAATTTTTATCGTAGCTAAGAAAATATTTGTAGGATTTTTATCATAATTTGTTTTTAATTAAGTTAAGTACTGTGCTTTTTTTTGTAGACTCTTAGTGAACTAAAGTGTTTTGTATAAAATAATTAGTAATAAAAAATCAAATTAATCATGATAAACAATGGGAGTTATTGAAACTAGAGAGATGTAATAATAATAATAATATCATTTTCCACCTTCATACACGTTACAAAATGTATGCGCCTGCGTAATCTGAGTAAGCAATATGATAATCATCACTGTATGAAGAATTAATTGTATAAAGTCACAGCGAGGTAGCAAAACAAGTTGCAACTCTTTGGTTTTCCTTGATTGTGGTCAATATTGGTTAGGCTTTGCTCTACATATGATAACCAATCACCTCTGAGAGATCTATTTGAATCTATTTAGTTTGATATGTATTATTAATTTTGGGTGAGAATCAGAGGGTTGAAAAATATTTACTTTATTTGGCGTCTAGGAGCTCTTTTTGTTAGTGTTTTGTTTTTTTAGATTTTTCTAGGGACACAGGTTATAAACACAACCTACAAACTAGCTTAATTATTAATGCGCATGGTAAACATCTAGCTCTAGTACTTAAATATGTTTTAATTGGACAGAAGTACTTACCCAGTGTAGATATAGTAGATATCGTGGTCAATATCCACTGAAATCGAACCAGGGTCCCCAAGATTAGTAAGAAACAACTATAGACAATCAATAACGTAAGATAGAATTATCTATTCTTTTAAATTCTTTTACTTGTTACAATTATTAAGTATATCTTTCTTAGTATATATAAAATTGAAAACAAGTTCTTAGTCAAATGTTATCCACAGAAAGAACGAGGTAGGCAGAACAGCTAAGAACATAACTAATACAGTGTTGTTGTTTTTACGGTTAATATTGATTTTTAAAAAAGTACCATATTATTGACCAACCAAAGCAAGGTTGCTTTAATTTGAGCATTTTATATTTCATCTGTCTGTCTGTTTGTTCCGTGCTAGCCTACAAATGCGTGGATCAATTTGGACGAAATCTGACAAATATTATTTGAACCTAGATCAAATATTTATTTACAGTTTCTCAATTTGGATATCTGTTTTAATATGGTGATCTTTCAAAAGGTTTTTCGTTTAATACCTTATCTCAAATTATTTGACTGTATAACCAATCGCTCGAGAACCCACTCAACATCTTTGAAATATATATTTTTTAATGTTGACACAAATTGCGAGATTGACGTCTTAGACCACGCGAACAACGCTTATTCTATAAGAATATAAAGTATTTTTAATATATATTATTAATTTGTTTTTTGTCTAGCTCAAAAACTAATGGTTTTACATTTTAAATAAATATTTTTTATTTTTTATTGTAACTTACTACAAATTTATCCGACACCTTAGCTCATTTGGTAGCGTGTGTGTCTACTGAGCTAAGATTTAAATTAGCGCTACGTCTTACTACCCGTTCGGGTTATATGGTAATGTACTAATTACGCTAATGGTCTAGGAATTGGTAAGGTTGAATTTAGAGGAAGTGAACCTGAATTTGCGTGGAGGGGGAGTGGAAAACCATTTAGGGAAAACCACCCCATTTCATCTGACCGAGATTCGATCCTAGATCTACCCATCCTTGGCAGTCTAGCTTAAGACGAAATTAGCGCGTTAGCCAACTACGCGACCAAGGTGGGTACTGAGCTAAGAGTACCGGGTTTTATTCCCAGCATGGCCGAAAAATTTATCATTGGTGAAATATGGGGTTACCCTTTCACATTGATAAATTAGTGGCTGGGGAATGGATATTGTGTCTGTCCTAGTTTTTATTTAGATCATGAAACATATGAAGCTGCGTCAGGCCTAGCAAGCCGGTAGCGGAAAATATATGGCTTGAATAAAAAACTGCAACAGGATGGAAACAGTAATGGATGTAAAGTAAAGTGCTACAAATGTACAATATGAAGCTATTTTGTATCTCAAAAGGTTGCGTAGGTAAGGTCAAAATTAGAGATGCTGGCTTATATTAAGTAGGTACCCTCTAAGTCATTTTACAGGAAAAATTATATGTTCAATCTTGTTTATATTGTTAAACAGTGCCTAATTGAAATAATTAGAGTGGATTTTGAGAAAATCAATTTTTTTTGTCCTTAATTTTAGGGTTTGATATAAGTAGGGATCATTTACGGTCCTCAGGGCGGAAGTGACGTCATAATAGTGGGGTGGGTAGTTTTTGGGATAGGGCCTTATACATAGGTACGGTTTTCAGGGCAGAGAGGGGAAGGTAGGGGAGGTATCGTGATGATGTGTTGATGTAGGAGGTGGGGGTGGGATGGTGGGGGGGTTTATAGCTCGCGTGTGTTGGATGGTTCTGCGGGGGGCGGGGTTGGCAAGCGACGTCGACCGCGGGAGGGTGTTTTCTCTCTCTCTCTCTTTCTCTTACAGGGAAATTAGGAATGAAGAGGGGAGGGGGGGTGGCAAGCTCTTTCGCGGCGGCGACCGCGGGAAGGGTGTTTTCTCTCTCTCTCTCTTTTTCTCTTACAGGGAAATTAGGAATTAAGAGGGGAGGGGGGTGGCAAGCTCTTTCGCGGCGGCGACCGCGGGAAGGGTGTTTTCTCTCTCTCTCTCTCTCTCTCTCTCTCTCTCTCTCTCTCTCTCTCTCTCTCTCTCTCTCTCTCAAAACAATACATAAATATATTCCGTACAGTGGGTGTTATTATAAAATCTCTTCCTCTATCCTTTTTTATATATATCTTCCATACAATGATTATTATAAATCTTAAAAGGATACTCTCTATCTCTCTCTCTCTCTCTTACAAGGAAATTAGGAATTAAGGTTAAATAGTATGGATTCTTTAAAACAATACATAAATATATTCTGTACAGTGGCTCTTATTATTATAAAATCTCTTCCTCTATCCCTTTTTTTATATATCTTCCATACAATGATTATTATAAATCTTAAAAGGATACTCTCTATCTCTATGTATTCTCTCTCTCTCTCTCTCTTACAAGGAAATTAGGAATTAAGGTTAAATACCTTCTTTAAAATCTCTTCCTTTATCTTTTTTCATCTTTCTTAACGGGATCGTAAACTTAAATAAATAGTACAGACTCTTATTTAACGTGTATATTCTTAAGATTACGAAGATACATACATACATACATATATATTCAGTACAAAGATTATTAAAAAATAAAATTCTTTCTCTCGGAAAAAATATAAAGTCTTTTTAATCAGTGCATACGATAAATCTCTTTCTCTAAAGTCTTTCGGTGATTATAGACTTCGGTAAACACGCGCGCGCGCGCGCGCGAAAATACCGACTTAGGCGCTTCACCACTTGAATAGCTCGTACTTGTCATCTCCTAGATATATCAGTCCTCGCTGTGAAGCGTTTAAAGCGACTCTGGTACCTCGCACCAAAGTTTTTACCCGGAAGACGAACTCTGCCAACACAGTCTAGCGTTATGATGTTCGGCTCATCCTCCGCTTCACTGACCTCTTCATCTCCTTCTAGACGACGGACGTTGTAGGTCCGGTACTTTTCAAGTTCGGAGATGCACTTGACCCGATCGTGTTCCTCGCGCTCGATCCGATCCAACGCCGCGCACAAAGCGTCTTCCTCCTCCTGGAGAATTTGCGACTCGTCCCCTTCCTTGAGGTTGTAGACGGGACATGATGTAGAACAGCGCTCGACGGACTGACTCGATTCCCACATTCCGGGATTATGACTCCCGAGCCAGTGTATGGAAGAATCGCAGTGCTCGCTGTAGCCCTTGTCAACCGCCGCGATGTAGTATTCTAAGCCGCCGTTCGAGATCTTAATATCGCTCATGTCCTCCAGACGGTAACCCAACTGTCTAAACATATCGAATGTGAAGCGTCTCTCTACCTCGCGACCGCTTTATATGCTCGGAATGGAGGGGGACGCGCCCTCCCCTCCTTCTACACTATATCCTTCGCATCGATATACGAATTGTGCGTCTATGCTCGGAATGGAGGGGGACGCGCCCCTCTCCTCCTTCTACACTATATCCTTCGCATCGATCCACGAATTGTGCGTAGAGTCAAACCCTAACCATTTGACGTATACTCTATTTCCGGAACGTTTGACTATCTTCTCTACAAGGTAAACATCCGGATACGAAGTCTTTCTAAGCTCCTTACCGTAGAATCCTCCTGTGATAGGCTTACCCTTCATATCTTCGAGTAGGAAGGTCCTAGGATTAGTCTCGACGACGTTACGTATTTTAAACAGTTCGGTCGACCAGTTTGCGGTATAACCCTTTTCGAAAACGTCCTTATACTTACTGATACGGACTATATCACCCGCTTTAAATATGTTTGGTGTAGAATCCGAGATCTTGAGACGTTTATAGACTGTATGTAAAAGTCTGTCGTCCTTGACGTCTATAGGCTTCATCTTTATGGTCGAGTGTACAGTCCGGTTGTATTCATCCAGTAAGGAATCGATCATATCTATCCATTGATATGATCCTTTAGCCGTGAACCTCCTCCACATCATGTTCTTGAGAGTGCGATTAAATCGTTCCACGACACTAGCCTTGACGTTGCTGTATGTAGAATAGTGATTGATTCTCTTTCTCTTCATGAGTGTTTTGAATTCCGCGTTGTAAAACTCTGTCCCATTATCCGTTTGGAGATGACGAACGGGAGGTAAACCTTTGCCGGTCACCTTGTCGAGGAGGAGAGCCATTGCGGTGCTGACATTCTTACCCGTCTTAGTCTTGACAGGTGCGGCCCAAGCCCTCTTGGAATACACGTCGATGACGGTGAGAAGGTACTTGAACCCCTTATTCGATCGGGAGTAGGGTATCATCTCCACCAGATCAGCCTGAAGGAGTTCGTTCAAGCCTCGTACGCTAACATGTCTTCGGGGGAATCGTCGTCTTGCAGGACGATGAAGTTCGAGTGCAATCCCCCACTTGACGGTGGACATGATTATGATAAAATACCGATGAGATGAATGTCTTTATACGATAATTCCAGCCTCGCGTAGTTCCTCAATGATGGAAACGATCTCGTTCTGGTGAGCGGAATGACCAGCCTCTGTAGATGCTTGCAAGAGTCGTAATCGATCGACCAATTCGTTAGGATCGTCCCAATAGGTATAATCGATCCCTCGTCCTGTCTCCATCTTGTATAAACCGTCGCCCTCGAGCTCCTCCTCAAACATAGGTTTGATGATTAACGAATACTTTGATCCCGCGCGCATCTTGATACGGGCGTACGGCTCGTTTCTCAACCGATGCGCGTTTGTTTCTTCGAGCATAGATTTGTATACTTTCAGATCCTCCTTAGTATAATGCGCGGGTGCTCTTCTGAAGAGTAATTCTAATAGCCCTCGGGTATACGGTATCGTCATATTGTTGAGAAGTATCGTACCGTCACTCCCGTCGAATACGATACGGGTATCTCCGAGCTTGGTGGAGTTACCTTCATGGCGGACTCCATAGGTCTTATCGGAATGCGCGCGAGACGAATAAAGATAAGTATCCAATAGATGTCTGTTCTGCAATCTCTCAGGCGATACTTCTACCTCCTCAGGTTCGGGTTCAGCGAGCGCCTTCACCATCTTGCTTAGAGGATCCGTGATAGGTTTGAATGTTTCATTCACGACGTGCTCGGACTCGTGTCGGGCATCGCGTAGTTGCTTATACTTTCGTTTAATAATCTTACTCGCTTTTATGATATCCTCCGTGACCTTCGTCGACATGATGTAAGGTGCGAATGTCTCTTACGATGAAGAAACGGTTCATTATATCTAAACGTAAGTAAAACCTAATTCGACGTGTAAAATCTGAGTCGTTGTCAAGCGTTTTTCTAGCATGAAAGATATAGAGTCATCTTTGGACACCTCGAAAGGAGGATCGTCGATAATTTTAAGATTCAACAAGCAAATAACATCTTTCAAGTTCATGATCATCGTTGAAACGATCCCTGCCCTCTTGAACTTATAACCACGTTCACCCGTTAGAGCCAATTCGAAATGTCTCGTATCCTTCCTCGTAGGTTTTGAATCCAAGTAGATGTAGATGAAACCATGACTTACCGTAGAGTCTACATAAGCTTTAGGCACGGCGTCTGAAGGTAATGAAGGCGTACCTATGTTTCGTAAAACTAAGCCGCCCGCATCGTAAAGTCGATCGTTATCTACCCCCTTTACGGATAGTATACCTCTCGCTATCATATTGTTCAATTCGGTGTAAACGGTTCGTTGTATTGCGAAAGATTCCTCTAGGCTTAGCAACTTTGGACCTAAAGCGTCAAGCACTGTTTTATTTTCGTTGAGACGATCTTCATGATGACGAGCCAGTTTCCACACCTCCTCCATCCCTTGATGGCTACTCTTCTCAAAGTTGGCATATTTTATTCGATCGTTCTCCAAATTCTCGATCAACGATTCCATCTGTCCTTTGATGGCGTCCTTGGCAGTGTTGAGAGCGAGTATCTGCTCGTTACTATGTCTCGCATCCATCCTATCGACGTAAGACTTGTTACAGACATCCTTAGATGCGATGGGCGTCTCGACGTTGACGATCCTCTTCGATCTAGCGTCGAAATACCCTTGAGAGTTTAAAGTCAGATTTCCTTCCGTCTCAACGAGAGATCTATATTTGTAGAGACTATGACCGAATTTAGATATGGACGACATGATGTCTTATCGCCTACTGAATATGCGTTCATGTCAATCATGCAATATAAAGGTATCGAAACCGTAGCGATATCGCCCTTTATCAATCTCATGATCTTTACTCAACACAAGAAAATCGTACTTGTGTTTTTTCCAACACAGCGAGCACACTTCCTTAAATTTTTGGAATGTCATATCAGTGTTCACGTGATCGTCGTAAACGTGTCTCAGGTTCGTATCGTCCATCCTGAATAGGATGAGAAGATTGGCGTTATCTCTCAACATCTGTTTCGGGATGCGCGAGTACGTCTGGCAAAGATAGAAACAGTCTATAGCCTTATGTCTGCCCATACTGAAATAAGCCTGTATATTAAACTGTTTATCGCAAGCGACGTCGTCAAAAATGAATACAGAGTCGGGTTTGGCCTCGGACGGCGTGATAATTTCCGCGTTGTCAGAATAAGGGAAATAGCCCATGCCTTCGACGAGCGAGAGAATCTTCGATAAACGTTGATACTTGGGCTGGTATAACGATTTAGAGTAAACGTACACGTTCTTGAAGCGTAGACCGTTAGGTTCCTCCAACAGACTGATCATAGCGTTGGTTTTACCGCAATTCGAAGGTCCGCAGATGATGCAACGGATAGTATCAGGCAACAACGTGCCGTGTCTCTGAGGTAAAGCTCTACCTGCATCGTGATCGTTGTTGCGTACAGTTAAAGAGTCTGTCTGTTTCTCGAGCCGCATGTCGACTAGTTCATCTATATAATGCACGCACCTATATAAATAGGAATCAGTACGTGTCATGAGGCGAAGAAGAGGAGGGGGGTTGTTGGATAAGATAATCAATAATCTGCCGTTTGAGCTGCATATACCCGGATACCAGTATTGCGGGCCGGGAACAAAGTTGGATAAACGATTGAAACGAGGCGATCCCGGAATAAACGTGTTAGATCGATACTGTAAAGAACACGATATCGCCTACTCCAAGGTGAAAGATCTTGCAGGACGTCATACCGCAGATCGTGAACTTATCGAGAAATCGTGGAAAAGATTGCTCGCAACTGACTCGAAGTTGAACGAGAAAGCCGCCGCGTGGGCTGTCGTCAACGCGATGAAAGCTAAAGTCAAGATGGGTTCCGGTCTAAAGAAGAAAGCTCGACGTCGTCAACAGAGTGCTACTACTACTACTACTCGCCGTAAGAAGAAGGGTGGAATTCTACCTATACTACCTTTGATCGCAGCGCTTGGTGCCGTCGCCGGAGGAGCTGCGGGAATCACGAAGGCTGTACAAAGTGCGAAGGCGAATACGAAACAATTGAACGAGGCTCAGAGACATAATCGCACGCTCGAGGCTATCGCCATGGGGAAAGGGATGTATCTACAACCTTACCCGAAAAAAAAATGACTACCTAAACGTGCCCTTACTGAAACGGATCTGCGCAAGTACGCTAGCAAGTTAAAAATCCACTTTTTTAGGGGAGTATTTGCGAGGGATGCTTTACCTAGCAGCCCCCCTTGGAGGATAGAGAGCGGCATCATCAATCTTGATAATGATAGTGGTAAGGGTACACATTGGGTGGCGTATAAGAAAAACGGCGAGCGGGCGGATTACTTCGATAGTTTCGGTGATCTAAGGCCGCCACTCGAACTTGTTCGATATCTCGGAGGAATACCTATCACCTATAATCATACGCGCTATCAAGAGTACGGAACCGTTTTATGCGGCCATCTTTGTTTAGCTTTCCTTAAATACTCGCGCTGACGTTCGATCTTAGTAAATATGTCTATGACACTTACACTGACGGGTCAGAGTTCGAATCTAACTGAGAACTACTTCCCGCATATCCTGCTCGGAGAAGAGAATCGCGAAGAAGAATGGTTCATCGGACTGATCAATCTGGCGACGTTCTATTCCATACCGAACATCGACGAACGTAATAATAAATTTTATTGTGACGGTAAAGAGTATACCGTCCCTCCGGGTACCTATGAACTTGAGGCGTTGGACAGATTCTTGCGAAGAGAAGTCTCGAGTAACGTAAAGCTCTCGATTATCGGTGACCCTAGCACTTTAAAGAGCTATATCACTTGCAATAAACCTATTGACTTTACCCGGTCTGGCACGTTCGCATCCTTGCTGGGGTTCGACTCCGTCGTACTTCCCGCAGGGAAGACGCACATATCTACCAATACCGTGAATATTCTTCACGTGAATGTGATCCGCGTAGAATGTAGTCTCGCTAGCGGGGCTTACGTCAACGGAGAACCGAGTCATACCTTGCACGAGTTCAGCATGACCGTCCCGCCAGGCTATAAGATAGTGGAAGCGCCGAACAATATCATTTACCTTCCGGTAACGAAGCGAGTAATAGAGTCTATCGCAGTACGACTTATCGACGAACGAGGAGATATCGTCAACTTTAGAGACGAAACGATATCGCTACGTATACATCTGAAACGAGTCGGTGGGGATGGGACTCGTACTAGATAAAACGAGACGACGTCATCTTCCTCGAAACATTGAGAGAAGAACAGTGAAAGTGTTAACACCTACAAATAAACAATATTTAAGACGTCTAGGCTACTCGTTACGAAAATAATGGATGACGCCGTGGACATTCTGAACATTGGAGACTCCGCCGCTTTCGATACGGCCTTGACCAGTTTCCAGTATCATTCCTACGCCTCGTATATTCCCGGACCGTTAGCTAACGGGAACGAGCTTAGGATATCTATCCAACAAGAAGGACTGTACACGTTACCTCACCGTTCTCTACTACATATCAAAGGACGACTACTTTTGAATACGGGAGAACCCGGAAGTACTTCAAGGATTGTTAATAACGGAATACTGCATCTATTCTCAAGAATCGCCTATGAGATCAACGGGATAGAGATTGATCAATCGAGAGATGTAGGCATTTCGACTCAGCTTAAAAACTATCTATCTATAAGGAACGGTGAGCAGACTCATCTTTCAAACGCGGGTTGGAGATTTGAAGGAGTTCACGTGCACGCGGAAACAGGCATCTTTGACGTATGCATCCCTTTACGTCTCATACTAGGATTCGTCGAAGACTATTCTCGAATACTAATCAATGCGAAACAAGAACTGGTGCTAGTTCGTTCGACCAGCGACAACAACGCTTTACAAAGAGCGCCTCCTCCCGTCGCGGAGACACTCTCTAGGATCGAGTTAAGTAAAATATCTTGGCTTGTACCGCATATAAAGACTGACGATATCAATCGTCTCAACCTGCTTAATTTCATCAAGAGTGGAAGGATCATCGAGCTACCTTTTCGTACTTGGGAATTGTATGAGTACCCTAACGTACCTACTTCTAATCAGCATGATTGGACTGTGAAAACGTCAACCTTGCTGGAAAAACCTCGTTACGTTGTTTTCGCTCTTCAGACTGGACGGAACAATACGACGGCTGCAGATAGAAGTATTTTCGATCATTGTAATTTACGTAATGCTAAACTCTATCTAAATTCTATCATGTACCCTTATGAGGATATGAACTTGGACTTTAGACAAGATTCCTTCTCGAAATTATACGAAGACTATGCTAATTTCCAGACTTCGTACTACGGAACGAGCACCTCTTTACCTTTACTTGATCCTTCTCATTTCAAGTCTCACGCACCCGTCGTCGTGTTCGATGCCAGCCGACAGGAAGATACTCTCAAGGACGGTATGGTGACGTGTCGTATAACGTTCGAGACGGAGGAAAATATCCCTGCAAACACCAAGGCGTTTTGTCTCATCATACACGATAGAGTAGTCCGCTATAACCCTTCAAGCAGCGACGTTAGCAAGATGACATCATAAATGACGCATCATCGTTTCATCTTGATCAGTATGTTGATCGACGTGCAAGGATACTCGATTGATGAGAGAGTATTCATATTCAAGGAGGTGAGCGTTCTACATTTCGAACCTTTTGACGAAGCAAACTACAAGTTCCTTCCTCCGTTCAAGATCGACGACCTCTCCGCATCGAGCAGGAGGAATGTAGATTGGGTGACCGACTATTATCACGGACTATCTTGGTACGGCGGAGAAGTACAGTACTCGAATCTTCGTTCTATCATGATTTCTCATCTAGAGCGGTACGCATCGCGACTATCAATCTATATTAAAGGAACTGAGAAGATTACTTGGCTACAGAGTGTCATCGGCGCCGATAGTGACAAGTACGACTTTTACGAGCTAGGCAATCTCGGTTGCCCTTCTCTGAGTAAGCTTAAAAATCTGTACAACGTAAACAAGTGTTCCACTCATTCCGGTACCGTCTACTCGTGCGCCACAGAAAATGTCCGACTACTCCAAGAATGGTTTAAGAATTTTAAGTCTGATCAGCCAAAACTTTTGCGATCTGACCAAGAGTGCGATGCGGAACGATACGGGTTCGGTTATTCCAGCATTGCTTCATATGATAGCCTTGATAAACGAGTATAAAGAGTACATCGATTTCGATAAGTTATCATGTTTCTGCGGTCAAGATGAGGTTGACACGGTCAGACAGAAGAAAACTGCTGGCACTTCTAAACGTACGCTCGGAAAAAGAATAAAACTTCTGAGAAAGCGATCGAGGAGCCTACGAAGAAGAAGCTACGAGACGAGTTGAAGGATGCGTAACTATCGAAACTCTTGAACGAGTGCTTTAAGTCAGAGACAAATAGATCGAAAAGGTTTTTCTTAATTTTTTCATCGATCTTTCTTGGATACTCCCTAGCTTGTAATGTATCAATTATTACTTTGTATTTAATCAATTAGACAATAAGTATAGGAAAGAAAGTCTCAAACTTTTTTCATTTATCCTTCTTGAATACTTGTAATATATTAATCATGTTTTTTAAAGATTATTACTTTGTAAAACATTTTTTAATCAATTAGAGTATAAGTCTAGGAATCTATAAAAAATTATTCTTTGGAAATAAATGTATAAGTCTAATCAATCTTTCTTGGATACTCCCTAGCTTGTAATGTATCAATTATTACTTTGTATTTAATCAATTAGACGATAAGTATAGAAAAGAATGCCTCAAACTTTTTTCATTTATCCTTCTTGAATACTTGTAATGTATTAATCATGTTTTTAATGATTATCACTTTGTAAAACATTTTTAATCAATTAGAGTATAAGTCTAGGAATCTATAAAAAAATTATTCTTTGGAAATAAATGTATAAGTCTAATCGATCTTTCTTGGATACTCCCTAGCTTGTAATTTATCAATTATTACTTTTGAATTTAATCGATTAGACGATAAGTATAGGAAAGAATGTCTCCAACTTTTTTCATTTATCCTTCTTGAATACTTGTAATGTATTAATCATGTTTTAAAGATTATTACTTTGTAAAACATTTTTTAATCAATTAGAGTATAAGTCTAGGAATCTATAAAAATTTATTCATTGGAAATAAATGTATAAGTCTAAGAATGTAACAAAACTTTTTTTAAATAAATGAATTAACGATTATTACTTTGTTCGTATTCTTTAGATAGAGATGTATAAGTCTATGAATCTAAAAACCTTTTATTCTTGGAATATAAGTCTTAGAGGAGAGGGTGTATTTAATCAATTAGACGATAAGTATAGGAAAGAATGTATCAAACTTTTTTCATTTATCCTTCTTGAATACTTGTAATGTATTAATCATGTTTTAAAGATTATTACTTTGTAAAACCTTTTTAATAAATTAGAGTATAAGTCTAGAAATCTATAAAAAATTTATTCATTGGAAATAAATGTATAAGTCTAAGAATGTAACAAAACTTTTTTTTAAAATAAATGAATTAACGATTATTACTTTGTTCGTATTCTTTAGATAGAGATGTATAAGTCTATGAATCTAAAAAAACCTTTTATTCTTGGAATATAAGTCTTAGAGGAGAGGGAGGGTGAGGGAGGGAGGAAAGAAATAATAATAAAAAACAACACACAATAACCCCATTTAATGAATATAATGATATACTATTTTTTACACACAGATACATACTAAATTAGTATTTTCTTTTTCTTCAGTTAATAATGATAAAGTTACAGAATATGTGGTACAACATAAATATTTTCTCAAGTCTTTTAGAAGTACTAACATTTTCTTTAGACAATAGTGATAAAGGTATAGTTCTTGAATTTTTTTGTTTTCTCTTCATCATGAATATACATCGACATTAATTATTAATATTTTCTTAATCACTTACACTATAGACACTTTTTTCATAGAGACGACAGGTTAGTATCGAACAGTGGCTCTTGGAAGGAAGTAGATGCCCGCTCACTTATAGAGTAATGGTACCATGATAGAATATTAACTGTACCGAGTACTATATCTTATATCGAATAGTGATAAAGTTGTAAATCTTGAATATACATTGTTACTTTTAGAAGCACTGTATTAATATTTTCTTAATCACTAGCACTTACACTATAGACAAAATTATTTTTTCATAGAGACGACGGCTCAGTATCGATCGGCGCCTCTTGGGAGGAAGTAGATGCCTGCCCACTTATAGAGTAATGATACCATGGTAGAGTATTGACCGTACCGGGTACTATATATCTTTTATCGTCGATAGAGCATAGGGCGACCCGATTGAATTTTTGAGTGTAAAGTTTGAATCCTACAGCTCTTATTGAACGAGCCTCTCTCATGACTATCGTCGCATCAGTCAGACAATTACGATAGTCCTCTAACGAAAGCGTTCTTAACGCGCTACTCTTGACCCCTTTAGCCTTGAGCGTCTCGCCATCTCCTTGTACCGCGAATGAATAGAGTTTAGGACGTAAACCTATGAATTCGGTGATGATCCGACCTCGAGTCTCATCTTTTAGTTTACCGAGCACCCCTTTATTTAGTACAGGCATCCCGTAAACATTGTCTTGTCCGTAGGCGGATGTGTCCAGGTAGTCATTAGCTAACAGGATAAGTCGCTGGTACGCATCCTCAACAGTCATGTAGTAGAGAAGTGAGTCCGTATCCGTGTATTGGAGTTTTAACGCGCCTGCCGGGAAGGCGGGAACCATAACCTGATAATGTAGACCGTACATGACTACCTTTGAGATTTCCAAAATGGCGAATCCTGCATAAATCGGCATATCAAAGTAAATCTCTTGCGGTTCCATCTCGATGATGACCAGGTTTTCCGACACGATCGTACGGTTTTTAAAGTTTGGGCTAGCTATGAGGTTACCCGCTCCAAATTTCCCTCCCCACCTGGTAGCTATCTTTATCGTACGGTAGGCCCTCTTGTTAGATATAAGACGACCGAATGCGGCATTGTTCATCAGTTTGAAAAACATGTTTTCAAACTGATTGCTCGCTTTACTCCTCATTTCCGCGTTCAGCTTGACATACGGAGCCATCCATGGCGATTGCTTGAAACTAAGAACCCTGTGGACTCTTGTCAGTTTCAATCCATTCGCCAAACATAGCTTTAGATGACGGTAGTGAATGACGTACCTAGTCTTATCAGCTAAAGTCGTTAACAATTTCTCGTGCTTACCTACGGGTGGAATCCCCTTCTCGGGACAGAACGGCAAGTCGGAATGAGCATCGTGTACATCTCGTGGATATTCGAGATCTACCTGCAAGATATACCCCGTCTCCGCATCGTCCTCTACTTTTCGCACATCCAAACGATCAATTTCATCATCTTCGAGCCACCTGAACCCTTCAAAGGGTAGTGAGGACAGCATACTAAATGAATAGAGTCCATTCACGTCTAGATAAACAAGGTAAGACTCCGGCTTGGAACGGTCGAATGAGTCCATATACCGATTATTCGCTACAGAGTGCCGATTAGCCACAAAACATACCCCTCCTCGGATACCTCCCTCGATGAATTGATGTATGTTCACATCATCGATTAATTCGAGCCGTACCCGGGTTATTCTCAATAGAGCCTGGTACGCAAGACTAGGAGCTGTAAGAGACCATCCGGGATCGAGTCTATACGTCTTCATGCAGAGATCGCGAAAGTTCTCAAAGACGTCAGCCAGTAGCGTTACGTCAGTATACAGGTAGAGGTTCGAGTAGTCCCAAAGATTCTTACATTCAAATAGTCGCCAAACCTCGCAAGCATGATCATAGTCTTCCTGAGCGATATGACTATCTGTGAGTGCGTTGTAAAATTTATCCTTGCTCGGTAACTGAGTCTCGTTCAGTCGCTCGAATGAATCTATATAGTCATAGGGGAACACGCCTTTACGAGTGACTAGTTTGAACCGTTCATCCTCAGGATGACACTTACGGGTGATTTTAAGTTGGTCGGGTTCAAGGTAAGATACGCATTTCTCTAGGGACGTACATAGAAAGCTGAAACTATCTATAATTTTAATCGTGATCCCTCGAAACCCGTGCCGAATATATTTCATGATTACTTTGAATCTTCCCATAGTCTCTCCAATAACCTTGACTTTTCCCGGATTGACGAGAACGCTCTCTCCCGTGAACGGATCAGTCTCTCTACGTTCGACAAGTGATTCAAGAAGGAAAAAATTGTCGTAGCAACGCGCGTTATGGATTACTACGCTCAGGTGGCTCGGGTTCTTGTAATTAATATTGCATGCCGCGTGACTGCTCCCGCGATAAAGTCCCGTCAAGTGGCAATGATCCATAACGCGAATATCATCATTCGCGTAAGGCTTTTCGCATATATGACAATGAGAGGCCGTATTATGAGCATCTCTTTGAGCAAGCGTTAGTGGTGTCATCGGAACGACGGTACTATAACAATCTAGTACGCGCTTTGCTGTATCTACGAGAGCTTCAACAAATTGATCTGTACAATCTCTTCCCGTGAAGCGTCGGTACTCTGAGAGACTATCGTCAAAATTACATTTAGTGTACATACCTACAGAATAAGCCACATGACGCTGTACATTCTCGGTATAAGAAAATTTCGGGTCGGGATCGCTCGTCTCTATCGGCACGAGTAAGCTCTCCAGGTCCGCATATACGATAAATCCTGTTTTCTCCTGATGTTTATACTGTGAGAACGTGAGGAATTTATCCTCTCCTTGAGGGAATGTACTCCTTACCGCGGCAAATTTTATACACGTATCTTTATGTTTTACAAGTTTGTTTTCGGTCAGAAAAGCGGTCAGACATCGATCGCAAAAGTACCTACGTCTTTCGTTAGAATTTAACGATAGTTGCGGGTTTATTAACCGGACAGATTTTTGATTCCGCTGAAATGATATGTTCCGTTCCGTGCACTCTTATCATGAATAAATGAACATGTCTGGCGCGTTCTTTAGCGCTGACGTGCACGGGAACGATCACTACTGTTTTAGAGTTGTCTGCAGTGTCAATATAAGAGTCACTCCCGTCGTGTTTCGCGGTGTACACATTAACGGATATATCGTTAAGCCTTTCGAAGCGTTCGATATACCTCATTTCGAACGGGAGCGGGATTCCATCTAGATTCAGCACATCTCGAAAATTAGGATAAGAGGATAAACGTTGAGCTTTTCCCGTCGGTTCAAAGAGGCACGTCAATACGGATACGGGGAAGCAAAGTCCTTCTTCAGATTGTACATTTATCAACGCTCTACGTTTGGCTATAATTTCAGGGATTTGAACACGAGCTCCGATCGAGAAAACCGAGTTTTTCGAGAAATTTATTCTCATTTCCAACGTGCCGTCATATATCCATCCCGAGTCTCTAGAAACGAACGCCTCAATCTGAGCAAGGAGTGGAAAGATCACGTTATTTTCATATAGCTCCTCCAAGTTTATCAGGGTAAATATATCGCATAGAGTCGAGTTGAAATAACCCTTTTCAATTCTATCTTCGGTAGGATGCCTAAACTCGCAGATGAGAGTACAATTTACCTTTATCGGGTTATTTGCAATTGATTCTTCTACCGTCTTTACGTAAATATCCCCGCACGCAACGAGAAACTGAACAGGATCCTTATAGGGTAGTTCATTGGTGATAGAGTACGTCTTTATGCGTTGGGCGTACGCTTGCTCGATAAGTTTGATAGATAGTCCTAGCGGCTCCAGGTAAAGCCTAAACTGCGTAAATCCTATACCTAAGTTTCGTGACAGGGTCATAAGTCTTTGGATCTGTACGTTTATATCGTCCTGCCCGAATATCAGTACGCTCGAGGTCTTAATCTGTCCGGGTATATGTTCTATGTAAGCATTATATACCTTCCCATCACGAGGAGCGATATCATGTCTCAGGTTTTTAATTAAAAGTTGTTCATTAGAGGTTAATTCATCGAGGGTATACACCTTATTACCGTTAGTCTGTCTAGATACGATGATAGGAGATGACAGGCGAGCTCGTTTTGCCGCGGGTCCTGACATGTTTCTAAGTTTGCACGCTATGCTCTAAGCAGGCACTACTCTCCTCGCATTATTCTCTTCATTTCTGTATGGCTTGCTCTAGGATCTCATCGAGTGACTCTGAGACAGCTATAAAAACAAACAAACAGGAACACCTAGTTAGTATTGGTTTTTTTTTTTTACAGATAGCAGATCATGAAGCTATGATATACAAACATTGAAGTAAAAAAGCTAATGTCTTAACTCGTGAGCAATTATTTTTTTGTTAAAAAAGAAAAAAAAATTTTTTACGATATAAGTCTAATAATATAACAAACTTTTTTAAATAAAAAGAAATAACGATTATTACTTTTTTTCTCTGTATTCTAATAATATAACAAGCTATGATATACACACATTGAAGTAAAAAAGTTAATGTCTTAACTCATGAGCAATTCTTTTTTTGTTAAAAAAAGAAAAAATTAATTTTTATGAATAAGTCTAAGAATGCATCAGTATTTTAATCAATTAGAATTTATAAAAACATTTTTTTTTATTCTTTGGAAATAAATGTATAAGTCTATGAATCTATAAAACATTTTTTTATCCTTTGTATGTATAAGTCTATGAATCTATAAAACATTTTTTTTATTTAATCGATTAGAGTATAAGTCTAGGAATCTATAAAAAGAATTAACAATTATTATTAGTTAGAGTATATGGTAAACGATACAAAACTAAAACATTAAAACGGTGCAAGATAAGTTTAAACTGTAAAGGTTGATAACTAAGCACATTTAAAAAATTAAGAGTAGGTATTCATAAAACTATAACATTGGGTGAATAATATAACGAGCTATGATATACAAACATTGAAGTAAAAAAGTTAATGTCTTAACTCATGAGCAATTCTTTTTTTGTAAAAAAGAAAAAATTAATTTTTTTATGAATAAGTCTAAGAATGTATCAGTATTTTTAATCAATTAGAATATATAAAAAAAAAATTTTTTATTCTTTGGAAATAAATGTATAAGTCTAGTATAAGTCTATGAATCTATAAAAACATTTTTTTTATCCTTTGTATGTATAAGTCTATGAATCTATAAAACATTTTTTTTTATTTAATCGATTAGAGTATAAGTCTAGGAATCTATAAAAAGAATTAACAATTATTATTAGTTAGAGTATATGGTAAACGATACAAAACTAAAACATTAAAACGGCGCTAGAGAAGTTTAAACCGTAAAGGTTGATAACTAAGCACATTTAAAAAAATGAAGAGTAAGTATTCATAAAACTATAACATTGGATGTGTGTGTGATTTGAATGTACGCTTACCTTCAAAGTTTAAGATAGCCGTCTTGCTAAGCTTGGAGATACCCTTGTATACGAGCAGCAACTCCGCCTTGGAAACGTCTTCTAGCTGCGCGTCGGTTAACAGTGAGAAACGGTTAGGTAACCATACATTATACTTCCCGTCTAATACTGTAAGCACTCTCCGGCCGAAGCGCGTGTTCAAAGCTTTTATACTAGTTACACGATAGCCGTGACCAATCTCTAAATCCGTCAACTTTCTCGATACAATCTCACTCGACCCGACCGTACTTAATAATACTGCTGCGTATTCACTAGACATTGTTAGTCTTTAGAATGTAGATGGTAGCTAATGATTTCTCCTAGAAAGGGTTAGCTCTATATATAGGGAACGAGAGTATTCCAAGCCACGCCCTCTACTGAGCGTATGACTCGAGAGTATTCCAAGCCACACCCTCTACTGAGCGTGTGACTTTAACCGAATCAGATCTTCTCAGGGATGCCGGAAAGTTCATAGTTCAACAACTCACGCAGATGTTCACGTGTGAAAAGATATTTTCTTTTAAGATTATCGCAGCTCCCATGTCACAGGGCGGAAGTCGTCTTTCACCAAGCTGAGAGAAATAATAAATATTGCAACCCTTAGGAAGAGATATTCACAGTCACCCCCCACACGTTCTTGTCGCAGAGCGGAAGTCACCCATCAGTGTAAGAGAACCCTCCAGATGTTATCAAGATTCCGGCAGGTGTGTGAGGTCTTGGAGAGAAGCTGTTTGTCTACAGGATCAATAAATATCTACCTTAACCCCTCAGCTTCCCTTGTAAGAAAGAGAAAGGGAGAAGGACATCCTTTCTAGATTACATTCTGATAGAGAGTACCCTTTTTAAGATTTATAATAATCATTGTATGGAAGATATATAAAAAAAGGATAGAGGAAGAGATTTTATAATAACACCCACTGTACGGAATATATTTATGTATTGTTTTGAGAGAGAGAGAGAGAGAGAGAAAACACCCTTCCCGCGGTCGCCGCCGCGAAAGAGCTTGCCACCCCCCCTCCCCTCTTCATTCCTAATTTCCCTGTAAGAGAAAGAGAGAGAGAGAGAAAACACCCTCCCGCGGTCGACGTCGCTTGCCAACCCCGCCCCCCGCAGAACCATCCAACACACGCGAGCTATAAACCCCCCCACCATCCCACCCCCACCTCCTACATCAACACATCATCACGATACCTCCCCTACCTTCCCCTCTCTGCCCTGAAAACCGTACCTATGTATAAGGCCCTATCCCAAAAACTACCCACCCCACTATTATGACGTCACTTCCGCCCTGAGGACCGTAAATGATCCCTACTGATATATAATTCCATTAATTCCTCAGGGGAACCTAATTAAAACCATATACACCAGTTTTTAGCACAGTCGGTAAAATGGTTTTGGCTTTAGGCATAAACAGACATACGGCCTCACGAAAAACACTTTTTCAATTTCATAGGTCATTCAACTTAAAAATTTATTAAAATCTTGACTTCAATTTTTTTTTTTCAACTACCCCAGTATTTCTATCTCTTAAGGGCCGAGATAATTTAAATATCAACTTCAAATCCAAAGATTAATTATTATATTTTACGTGGCAGCTTATTTTGACAGATAATAGCAATGCCGATAAATTTAAATCTGGTCAATGTCGAACGTAAAGACTATGTTCTATATGTTCAAAACAGCACCCCTCCCCCCCCCCACTACTACGACTAGCTCCCTTATAAAATACTGAATAGACCTAGGTAGAGAAAGTGAACGCAATATTTGCAAATAAAAAGGAAGTTAAGGCTTTGAAAAAAAATTACTGACAAATCTTGAAGAATATTTTAGTTTGTTGATTTACCACCGATTTATTATTAACTGTACATACATGACTATCGAAGCTCATAAGATGGAAATTATCTCTACCTACGGAAATTTGTTGATTCAGACCGTCGGCTACATACCTGACTTTGATTCGAGTGATAGGTATTTAAACTCAGGGGGCTGCATTACGACTAATCGATTCACAGTAGGGTATTTTTCCTCTCACTGTCAATGTCATTACGGTTTTTCAAAAGGTGAATGAATGTCTCATCCATTGCTTCCATTTTTGTCACTTCGCGAAAATTGTGCAATATCTCCGCTTATTTTCTCTGTCCCTAAATTTTCGTTGCTCATCCACCTTCATTATCATCCCTGCCTATAGAAATTGTGTTCTCACGTGCGTAAAGTAGATGCTTACAAAACAATACAAGCTTACACCGGAAGTCAATAATAAGGCATGAACAAAATATGACATCCTGCTGAAAGTGTTTTGATATATTAAAACTTAGTGGGAGTTAAATTGTTTAGTATAAATAAAACATATTATGTGTGTAAAATAATAAATTTGTGCTATTTTATTTTCATCCATCTAATTGTAAATGATAACTTGTGTCAAGACTGTTTAAGGCAAGTTTATTGTAAAAAAAAATTACTTAACTTAGCAAAAACCTAGCTTTCAATAATTGGTAGAAGCATGGAAGGTTGGAAAAAACAGGCGGATAAAATGTAATATTTTAATTAAGCGGTGAATATGAAAGCGGCGAATAAGGAAGTCACGCCTCAAAATTAATCCTCCTGAAAGGTTCAGTGCTGCAAATATTGTACGCCCAGGTCGTTCACTGACAAGTACAAGGGGCGTATTTCGTATACGAACAAGAAAGTAACCGCCTCAGTGTACTTGGCTAACGCGCTAATTTCGTATTGAGCCAGACTACCGAGGACGGGGAGATCAGAGTTTGAATCTCGCTCGAGTAAACTGTAGTGGTTGTACCAAAATAGTTTTCCACTATCCGCCACGCAAATGCAGGTTCACTTCCTATATATTAACCTTCCCCATTCCTAGACCATTAGCTTAATTAGTACTTAAGCGTATAACCCGGACCGGTAGTAAGACGCGGTGATAAGTAAAGTAAAACAAGAAAGTAACTATTTTTGTATGCTACACACTATTTATTCGTATACGATCCGAGTACACGAAATGCTGTAGAGTAGCATGTCCGCAAACATTCTCATATATTTGCGGCAGCCATTATTACTCCAATGAAGACTTATGGCAGCCATGGCTCTCTGAGATGGGAATTAGTTTTTCTCCCTTTAAGGAGAGGATTGTAGGGAAACTTAATCATATCCATTATGATTTTATTTAAATAATGACGGATTACACCTATACTTTGTTCATTTGTTTAGAAATAATTTATAATATCAAATTTTCACTATTCAGTTTACAGACTGTTTCGGTGGACGATTGGTACAAAGAGTCACATTTACAATAAAATATATATTTCAATATGTGTGCTAGGTTCTAATCCCGACTGAGCATGCATTTTTTTTTTAATGTTTTCCCACTTCCCCTTCACGCAGATTTTATGAGTTTCCTCTAAATTCCACCTTCATCATTCATAGCCCTTTTGTGTAAATAAAAGGATAGTGGTTTAAAAAAAAACCACCTAAGTTGACATATCCAGTGCGTGGCCAAATAAAAAGCACAAAGTAAGATCCTTTCTATTTTACCGGAAAAACTGGATTAGTAAGAAATTTAATATTGGTTCCCAAGTAAAACTAGATAATTACGAATTAGCGGCCTCACACCATGGAGTTTTTTTTTATTTCCCTTGGTATTATTTCACAACTCTTTATATTCATGATAGCTAACGTCTACCATTTTTAAATTGTATTATTTGCATACTTGTTAGATTACTTGATAGTTAGTCTTACTTTTAAACGATTGCTAATTGACTAGGGTTTTTAAAGGTTGACCAATTAATATATGCTCAGTAACTTATTAATTGTGTAGATCTAAGAAGTATTGACTTAGACCTTTTGAACAAGTTTTAAAAAACTCATAAACAAATATTTAGATTGTGTTATTGGTGCGATACTATAAAATGTGCTGGATTGGCAATTATATAATAATATCATTAAAAACAAAAAGTCCCTTAATAAAACTGTCTTGCAAAACATTAAAAAAATATTAGAGCCCAGGTTAGCGAGATTGAATAATTTAGACCTAAAGATACAGTACAAATTAGACCTAAATAAAATGGATAGTTGAAGTTTATGGCAAATAATTATAACTTATCTGTCATATTGAATTAATTTTTCTCTCTTCGTATATAAGCTTAATTAAGTATAGAGTTGAGTTTTAAAACAGTATCCTGAAACATTTTTTCAGGACAGAGTGTACATATCTAGGTCGATACGCGTTGATATAGATGTGTGTACCCCACGTGTGGGATCTACTTATGGTAGGCCTATTACTTATAAGCCTAAAAATTAAAGCATTTGTAAATATACCGAAATTAATTAGCTATTTGCCTAAAATTAAATAAACATTTATGGGTAAATAATACTATATAATAGTAGTAAAATTTTATCATGATTATTTACATGACCTTTGTTTCTATTGTGAGGTCATAAAACCAGAAATTCTCCCCATAACCTCTTTTAATAATTTAATCCAAAGATTTTCAAGACCTTTGTTTAAGGAATAACTTAATAAAATTATTCTCCTCCAACTAAATTAATTTCCTCGTGGTCTTAGAATTTAGACTAACGTTCTACTAGAATTGTAGGCAGTTCTAAATACCTCCAAACAAAATACAATAACACTTAGTCTATGTGGTCAGCCATCTTACTATTGCTTTCTTGTGTCTGAATGGACACTTCTCATTTGTTGTGAACCGAACGAACGACCTCTCGTTCGAGTTCACAGATCACACACACCAACTTCCATGGGGTTCAAGCATACCAAAAAAATTAATACCATTAGACTTGTGACCTCTCAAAATCGCATGCAGAATACCTCGAGCATAAAGCCTCTGATTAGACAGTGTTACGCCAATTTGGGCAAATACTATTTCTTTTAAAGTGTAAATCAGTTTTCTCAACAGCCTGTACTCCTCTCTAAACTTTGTATCGCAGGCATTGCAGGAACGAGAAGACGTCGTAGTTAATCCTTGCCTTAGAATTCCACAGTATCCCTACATGTTAACAAAATGCAAACCCCCTTAACCCCCCCCCGCACCACCCCGTCTCTCTCTCCTGCCAACTCCTCCTCGTCACTTTGATCTCGCGAGAAAGTTTCTACTTCTCGCAGTTACCGACCCCACACTGCCACCACTACTACTGCTGTTCAACACCCCCCCACTCTCCCAACCCCCGTTTCAACTCTTACTAAAAGGGGTGGGGGTTGAATTGAAGAGCTGTGATATCTTCAACAAGTTCATCATGTTATTAAACCCACATAATACAGGTCACAACTTTCCTCATTCTAATTACTGAAAGACTTGTATTCAGACTCCTCATACTTTTAGGCAATGTAGCTTCTGTTTTCCTTTATCCCCCACCCCCACCCCACTGCCTTCACCCTAACCATTTTTTTTTTCTCTCACCTCTCTTTCACGCGCGCTTTCTTGTTTGGTAATATACACTTATGAAGTAAGTGGGAAAGGTATAAATGGTGTCTGAATTTGATAGTAGTTAGGGAAGGAGATAAAAATATGAATAGTTATGATTAGAGCCCGGTTTTTATGTAGTATTAACTTTCAGAATATTTCATGAGTATATGTAGAAAAATCTGATAATGATGATTTAATAATGTAAAAATATCTAATATTGAATCAGTCAAAATAATCGCTAGGGCTGAAGTTGGGGTAGGAATGCAATCTGTGTGTGGAGGTTTGTCACGTGGAATTCTTGGGAAATGCCTTTGTTTGACAGCTGATGCTTTGTTTTCTTACTCCAGTGTAGCCATCTATTTGAAAATAAGTAAACGTCAGACCACTCCAGATTGTTAAATTCAGTTTCCTATAATTCTTTTTTTTCGGTCTGGGTTTGAATGTTTTACCTCTACATACTAGCCGGTATAAAAATTAAGGGCCTCACACACGGTCAGTTCAGACTGATCAGTCTGAACTGCCGTGTGTATGCAAGGCAGGCCGACTGATCAGTCCGAACTGCCATGTGTATGCAAGGCAGGCCAACTGATCAGTCCGAACTGCCGTGTGTATGCAAGGCAGGCTGACTGATCAGTCCGAACTGCCATGCGTGTGTGCAAGGCAGGCCGACTGATCAGTCCGAACTGCCGTGTGTATGCAAGGCAGGCCGACTGATCAGTCCGAACTGCCATGTGTATGCAAGGCAGGCCGACTGATCAGTCCGAACTGCCGTGTGTATGCAAGGCAGGCTGACTGATCAGTCCGAACTGCATGCGTGTGTGCAAGGCAGGCCGACTGATCAGTCCGAACTGCCGTGTGTATGCAAGGCAGGCCGACTGATCAGTCCGAACTGCCATGTGTATGCAAGGCAGGCCGACTGATCAGTCCGAACTGCCGTGTGTATGCAAGGCAGGCTGACTGATCAGTCCGAACTGCCATGCGTGTGTGCAAGGCAGGCCGACTGATCAGTCCGAACTGCCATGTGTATGCAAGGCAGGCCGACTGATCAGTCCGAACTGCCATGTGTATGCAAGGCAGGCCGACTGATCAGTCCGAACTGCCGTGAGTATGCAAGGCAGGCTGACTGATCAGTCTGAACTGCCATGTGTATGCAAGGCAGGCCGACTGATCAGTCCGAACTGCCATGTGTATGCAAGGCAGGCTGACTGATCAGTCCGAACTGCCATGTGTATGCAAGGCAGGCCGACTGATCAGTCCGAACTGCCATGTGTATGCAAGGCAGGCCGACTGATCAGTCCGAACTGCCGTGTGTATGCAAGGCAGGCTGACTGATCAGATCCGAACTGCCATGCGTGTGTGCAAGGCAGGCCGACTGATCAGTCCGAACTGCCGTGTGTATGCAAGGCAGGCCGACTGATCAGTCCGAACTGCCATGTGTATGCAAGGCAGGCCGACTGATCAGTCCGAACTGCCGTGTGTATGCAAGGCAGGCTGACTGATCAGTCTGAACTGCCATGTGTATGCAAGGCAGGCCGACTTATCAGTCCGAACTGCCATGTGTATGCAAGCAGGCTGATTGATCAGTCCGAACTGCCATGTGTATGCAAGGCAGGCCAACTGATCAGTCCGAACTGCCATGCGTGTGTATGCAAGGCAGGCTGACTGATCAGTCCGAACTGCCATGTGTATGCAAGGCAGGCCGACTGATTAGTCCGAACTGCCATGTGTATGCAAGGCAGGCCGACTGATCAGTCCGAACTGCTATGTGTATGCAAGGCAGGCTGACTGATCAGTCCGAACTGCTATGTGTATGCAAGGCAGGCCGACTGATCAGTCTGAACTGCCATGTGTATGCAAGGCAGGCCAACTGATCAGTCCTGAACTGCCATGTGTATGCAAGGCAGGCTGACTGATCAGTCCGAACTGCCATGTGTATGCAAGGCAGGCTGACTGATCAGTCCGAACTGCCATGTGTATGCAAGGCAGGCCGACTGATCAGTCCGAACTGCCATGTGTATGCAAGGCAGGCCGACTGATCAGTCCGAACTGCCATGCGTGTGTATGCAAGCAGGCCGACTGATCAGTCCGAACTACCATGTGTGTGTATGCAAGGCAGGCCGACTGTTCAGTCCGAACTGACGACTTTCCATCAAACAAGATTGTGGATTGACCGTCTATCAGTCCGAACTAACCGTGTGTCCGTGGGAGGTCAGTCCAAACGATCAGTCCATGAGTCTGCTGCCGAGTGTTGTGGAGCAAAAAAATTATGTGTTGGTCTCCTATGTTTATTGATACCGATTTTTAGTGAGAATTGAGTATTACATTTTAATTGTTTGAATAAATTATTTTTAATTGTGCATTCGTTCTTGTGCCTTTGAGTGTTCAATGGCTTCCTGGTCAAAAGAATTTCTTTCGTAATTTATTGAGGCATGGCGAGAGCAAGAATGCTTGTGGAATGTAAAAATTAAAGATTAATAATATGAGAATATTATCCTCGCTTCAATAGCCAGTCCTTCACCCACAATTATTTTCTTTTTCCTTTCCCTCTTTGTTTACGCTTTTTAACAATAAGTTCAATAATTAAAGCACATCCATCCATATTAAAATTTAAAAAACAAAACAAAAACTCCAGCACCAGCCATGTTCGTGGCCCCTTTACTCTTTCACGCATAGGTCTATATATGTTTGGTCTTGTCTGCTTTTTAAAAGACCGTTCTACACGCTGTAATATGGTGAAATACTTCCAATTACATTTCCTTGATTGATACATGCTTCTTTGTTTTGGACTATAAACACATATTTTGCTAGTTTAAGAACAAACTAAATTAACTTAACTTTTTACAACCAACAAATATATTTCAAGAAAGTTATTATATGTGCACTTTCTGGCCTACTCTAGGAAGATCAGTTGAAAATCGTAGACTCAAAATAACAATAATAGTTTAAGATGGCACTCTTCTCCACTTAGCGATCTTAATCCACTACACACATAAACAAAACTTTCTCGATCAGGTTTATTGATAGGGGAGTGAAGTGCGAGGGTGGGGTGGGTGAATCCTAATTGAATCCTTTCCTCTCCAACACAGATCAAGATCAATGAGCCACACATTCAAAGTGCCAATCATTTGCCATTTTTAGTTGTTTTGTATTTAGATCTAAGAAAATATCTATTATTTTATAGTAAAAAAAACCCAAACGCATATTTTAATCAAATATTTTTCAAACGTTAAGCATATGTAAAACACATAAAACTTGGATTTTAAACAATTATAAAAATCGTATCTTAGTTAATATGTTATCACGTATAAATTTTAAAATACGTTTAACAATTTTTTTATTGGAAAAATATCGTGATATCTGTAAAAACATGTTCATATTTCTAAACATACATTGTTAGAGATTTTCTACAGTAAGTTCATTGTTATATAATCAATTTTAATAAAATAATTGTTGAATATTTAAGTATTTAATAGACAAACTTGAATAAATATGTAAAAATAGTATATAGCTATGTTAATATTATTGAATTTGCTTAGTTATAACTTATTTGTTTTGGCACCATAATTGGTTTTTACAAAGATCATAGTAGCGTCTAATCAAAGAATGAATGTCCAAAACATTTCAAAATTGGTATGAGAGGTCTTAAGTCAATATTTGTGTCACATTTTAGTGAAGAAAAATAACCTTTTTTTTATCGTGCTTTATTAGTTTATTAATAAATAGAATTGTTTTTATTTCTAAAACATTAATAATGGTTAACAAATATATGCCAATTATTAAAATAGGCTAGATGATTAATAAATATACAAAGTTCTTATTGTACTGTTTAAAGTATGTTTTACTTAATAGGCTCTTGGATATTTTAGGTTAATTCATTATTGAAGTTGTTTACTCACGATTATAAAGTTATATAATTAGTGACGTAGGCTAATCCTCTCCAAGTTAACTTTGTTATACGATGTTGTCGTCAATTTCAACGCGATTACGGAATGAGGTACGTTATAGTTTTGTGAATTTTTTTTATATAGTTTGTTTTTGTTGGTAAGTGAAATTGTTTGAATTAGTGAGAGCGTAGCATTTACTGATTATCCTCTTCGGTGGGCATGTGGTATAAGGTATCAACCTCGTCTAGTTTGGTTTACCACAGACTGGGAGATTGGAGTTCGAATTACGGCTGTGTATATTTAATGTGGTTTATCCTAGGTGGTTTTAAACTCTCCCTTCACGAAAATGAAAGTACTTTTCTCTCAATTACTCCTTACTCATCCATTGAATAGTAATAACCATCCTCGTGTTATATTGGTCACTGGCTGCTGACTTAGAGGTCTCGGGTTCGATTCCCGACTGGTACCGGGGCTTTTTCTCGAAAGGGGAATAACTCCCATGGTCACCAGGGGTTTGGATAGTTAGGCTTAAGTTGAGATCATCGTTGGCTTTACTCCGTGTACACTCGGGCGTCGCCTGGGCAACTGTCCATTAGTACTGGCTAATCTTTCCGCAAACTGAGCTGAAGGTTTATGTAGCCCAGACACGCCATTATTATTATTATTATTATTATTATTTATTATTATATATTATTAATATTTATTATTTTTATTTTATTATCATATTTATTATTTTTATTATTATTATTTATTATTTATCATTATCTATTCATTTATTTATTATTATTTATTATTAATATATATTATTTGTTTATTACCACCCATTTTGATGTAAATATTCAGGTAGCCCAGAGGAAAAGTAAAATGTGTCGCACAAATAAATGTTACTTATCAAAAGTTGTGGATAGTTTTTGATACACATCTGGATGTTCGTCTGGACTATCCGGAACGTACACTCCGTTTATCATGAAAGGTAGGATCTTCTAGGAAGCTATTATAAAATCCACGCCATAGTGATACCATACAAGGCAAGCTTTATTGCTACCCTCTAAGGGTAAACAAAGACTAAATTAATTTAAAGGCGGAAGATTCTAAATGCGAGTTTTATGTAAATGCATCAGCGTTTGTTTAGAAGGAGATCTGTAGATCTACAAGGAGAGTAAAAACATGAGAAAACAGCCTCAGTGTACCCTTTCGGGATTATAATATAACCTCTCATTTCTTGGGTAAGAGCTGAGCATGGCATTCAATCTCGTTGGTGCGCTGAAACAATTCCTCCAATAATTAAATGAAAAATTGATGTATATGTAGATTAAAACATGTAAAATCTTCATTTGTTTCTTTATTTTGTAGTTTTTGTGAGAACTCATTTTTATGTGAATGTTTTATGAATTTCTCTCACATTATAATAATAATTCCTTACCTTATTTCGCGTAGTTTTGTAAGGTAATTTAAAATGAAAATAAAATTGAAAAAATAAATTATTATATTATATCATATTGTCTTAACTTTCTGAAAGTATTTATTTTAACTTTAAATTACTCATTAAATTCAAGCGAAACGTCTCAAGTATTAATTTAAATTTTAAAAAGATAAATTAGAGAATTACATTTAAAAACAAAATTAATCGTTTAAAAATCGTTAATATCAATCAAAACTTTACAAAATTTCAACATTGCTTTCATTGAAACCTATTCCAGTAGTATTAAATCAAGAACTTAAAGCATATTTTCATACGAGGCTATACATGCACTGTTGATCTCGCAGCTTAAGGCTAAGGGCTCGTGATAGGTTTGGTTACTAGTGGCAGGGAGGTCAAGACTCGTGCACTGGGACGTGGGTAGTTTTCCCATCCCCTCTCCACGCTAATACAAATGAATTTCCAGAAAGTTACCCTATACATCACTATTCCTTAGGATAAAACGTTAATAGTCCATGTGTTGTATGTAATGTCAATTTTAATGTTAGTACAATTTAAGTTAATGCAAATAATTTTACTAGTGATAAGTGTTTACAATATTTAAATATTTCGAATCGTTAACGTAAATTTAACTGAGTTTGTCTTACTTATAATGTCCTAGGTTTATTTCATTTAATTCGATGATAACCTTTAGAATCTCAACCCTCCTTTTCCTACCACAAACCAGCTAGCCTCCTCCAACCAGCGAGCCGCCACTTAAAAATTTAATTAACAGATTTTTCAAAAACATGATATTCCCTTGCTTTGTTCTATATACAAATATTTTATAAAGCAGATTTAAATATAATATTTCTCCAACTCTTTGGTGTTTTTATTGTATAAATATGAAAAGAGAAATATTACGCTCTAAGAGAATTCTTGATGAGGGTATTCATCAATTATGACTTTATTCTATATTGAATTATATTTATTTTTAGCTTTTGAATGGGATTGCTAAAATCTCAGATAATTTCACAGAGTGTTTTAGCTTACCTCTGATTTATTATATTAAGTGGTGTTCATGTTTTTTTAGTAATATTTATGTAGATGTACACTCTTAATTTATTAAATATATATTAATATGTATTTAATAAATATAAAATTATATATATTTATAATAAGCCTATAAATGTATATTATCATATAATCGCCTCTGTCATCTAATGGTCGGAGTTCCTGGTTACAGATCCAGTGTTCCCTGGCTCGATTCCCGACGCTTCCGAAATTGATTTGTGAAGCAGTGGGTCAGGAAAAGAGTCAAACTCAGCACCGGGAGGACAAATGAGGAGCTTCTTGAATAAAGAATTAGCAGCTCCAATTTATAAAACTGAGATTAATGACCAAAGGGTTCGTTGTCTGATTACATGATACCCTCTAACCTCAAATGTTTGCACTATCATCACTAACGGTGGAGGCCGCTCATCGGTGAAGATTTCTTGCAGGGTCACACCATGGAGTATATATATATAAAATAACAGTCGGATTTCCACATGAACAGCCAAATCTCTTAGTTTAAAAAGTTAATAAATCTACTTTCAAGAATTCATGACCCAAGTCATGAGTTATGTACACTCAATATTTTGAGTTTTCATCAATGTTCGATACACTGCATTTATTTTTATTCTGTTTATAAGGTTCTTTATAATATGTTCATACGATTATATTTATCAGCTAATATGCAAAACCCGACCTACCAATATCCAACCATATTAACGTGTCCCCTACCGATTCAAATGATGCCTAGTTCGAATTTAAACTAGGGCAGTGGTTAGCTACAAGTTTTATTTCACCAATTAATGTAGTAAACGACAACTACAAATCTAAAATACTTTAATTAGATTATTATGTAGTACGTTTGAATAGTTAATTTAAATCTTTGATTTTTTTTTCTAAGTCTTAATACTCGCCCGGGCTATCCGCCTTTGATTACACTATTGAGTTAAGAATGAGGAGTATAGAATGTAGAATAACTGTAACTGCATTTGCGTGGAGGGAGAGTAATAAAATGTTTAGGTAGAAAGTAGAATAGCTGTAATTGCATTTGATTGGAGGGAGAGTAATAAAAGGTTTAGGTAAAACCTATCCGAGCACACCTAATCGGGATTCGAATCCCGGTCTCCCCATTACTGGCAAACCAGACTAGAAGGTCTCGATTTTGAGTGCACCTGCCCACCTGTGTGGATAAGTGGGAAATAAACGAATTTAACCATGTGTTTCTTCTCATTGGATGTGCGCCTTATTATATTATTTTTTTTAGGTATTTAACGTGCACTTTCTGAGCCAAGTGACTATATCAGAACACGATTTATAAACTAACTTAAATCTAGAACAGACACAACAGCCAGTCCTAGAATATTCATTCATAAGTTTGAAAGGGGAATCCCATATCTAACTAACGATAATTTTTTGACCATGCCGGGAATCGAACCCAGTACCAGTATGGATTAGAATATCGTGGCATTCTTGATAGAATTTTCGTGTTTTGTTTTTCGCATTAAAAATAAATGTTTTATTCAAAGTGGAATATATCAGAGTAGCATAGCATACAATAAAAAGTGTTTTAATTTTTTAATTATTTAAAATAAAATAAAATCATTTTTACTTAATCCTTTACTGAATTAATCTAAAAATATGAATAACGAAAAACTGAATAAAATGCAAACACAACTCTCATACTATCCCCAAGACTAAGCAGTCTAATTTTTTATTTTGATTTTATTGTTGCTATAGCTGAGAAGGTTTGCTCACACAAATATGAGGTTAAGAAAGGCAAAAGTAGGTATGTTGCTTTTCTAACTAGTTTAGGTTAATCCTCCATCAGTCCAAGCCAAAAAAAAAAAAAACCACAGCCAATGTTGACTCATTATTCTTGTCAAATTTAACTTTTATCATGTGGAGGTGTTTCGCATCGGGGGCCGTGGCACGTGCATTTCAAAGAAACACTAAGGGACAAAACTTTCTTCTGTTTCTTTTCATTATCCTGTGCTAATGTTTTCTTTATATTTTCTTAATTTTTTCACCCTCAAAATCTCGCATCACGCCTAAGTGTCGCGGCAGACCGGTTGAGAATCCCTGCACTAATTTTTAGTAATGATATTTTTTTTCTATATAATATTGAATCTGATAAACAAATTAATTTATATTTGGAAGACATGCCGTTCCTTTGTTGCTCTTTGCCACTGCTTTGTTTAGCTTACTACTCAAACTTTATTAAAATTTGGAACGCATCTGTATAATTTACAAGATAGGAGTTATTTATTTCCTTTTGTTTTTCAAATGAAGCGCTGGAAGGAGTATGTTGGCTAGGTGGTGGATATACGACGGACGAATATTTTAGAAACTCTGGTCTAGGATGTATTAGTAATTCAAACAGTGTAGTATGATTCCAATGTTATTCCAAATGTTATACTTTTTTTAATAAATGGGAATTTTATTTTTGTTAAAAATGGTTCCTTTTTATTTTTTATGTTTTACCAACACGAAAACCTATACCTCGCTCATATTTAACTATCATCATATTTCTAAATATTATGCATTTGATCCTTTTATAAAAATTAAATTAAATTTATTTCAGCCTCCAACTAAGTTGATCAGCCAAGCATGATTTTGACGGGCTGGATACTGTATAGTGATGATCACTTTAAAAAACCAATCCATTAGTTATATCGTGATCAGCTGCCAATATATATGTTTGCTGAAAACCTTTCGAATAAAACTAGAAAACAACCCATATAATCATGATATATTATTAATTTTGTTATCCTACCTATAAAGCTATGTGCATCAATCGACACCATAAAGTGGAATATTTAACCTATTGTGAAAAATAGAGTGAGGAAAGGAGGGAAATCACATTACATTTTTCAGGAGATATCTCAAACCAAACAGAAACTACAGCAAGTGATTTTTTCTAGATTAATTAAAATAATATAGAGATTTATTTTAACCATAATCTAAAGTGCATTAGAAAGGTCTTACTATTATCTAACAGATGACAGCGATGACTAAATTTGTGTTAAATTTGGACTTCTACCCTTTTACACCCGTGTTCTTAATATTTAATTTCAAAACATACTCTTTTTGTAGAATTAGTGTTTTTTTAATAACTGCCTATTCTGTGCAAACATCCACCATATTTTCCAAATACCTTTTCAAAAACAATAACACTATTTTAGTTCAAATAAATTGATTGATTCGCCTAAAACACGCTTCGGGGCCGTAGTTATCTAACACGCTAGTTTCTTGTTGAGCTAGACTGCCGAGGACGGGGAGATAGTTTCAAATCTTGCTCGGGTGAACTGGGGTGGTTTTTCCTAAATGGTTTTCCCTCTCCTTCCACGCAAATGCGGGTTCACTTCCTCTATATTCAAGCTTCCCAATTTCTAGCCCATTAGTGTGATTAGTACTTAAGCGTATAACCTGAACGGGTAGTAAGGTGCGGTGCTAAATAAATAAAGATTCGCCTAAACTCGCCAAACTCATATAATCTCGAATCAAATAGCCAACGCTATGATTATGCATTTTAGAGAGGAATTCTCCATCTAGATATATTCTGAAAATTGAAAAATGACACCTGGACACGGGGATCGAACCCGGGACCTTTGGCTCTAAAATGCATAATAATAGCTTCGGCTATTTGATTCGTAATATGTATCCCGTACAACTATAATAATAAGTGTATGAGTGACAGTAATAAGCCAACTACCAAGCCGAAGATGGCTGCGTTATCTGATAGCTCGTGAATAAAGCTGACGATTTCCACACGTCCATCATAGACTCTGCCTTAAAATATGAGTGAAGAATGACCCTGGGCACGGGACGACTCCTGGATAGCTTAGTGGTTAGAGCATTGGCGTACTAAAGGTCCCGGGTTCGATTCCCGTGTCCAGGTGTCAATTCTCAGATCATATAATCTCATTTACTGGTTACGTAGAGGCTGGGGCTCGAATCCCTGCCAAATTTACTGAGGGTGTATTTTTTATAAATTATATCCCACTCTCCCCTCACGTAAATGTAGGTATATTTCCTCTAAATTTCACCTTCCTATACCTTACCCCATTATTGTAATTAAATGCGTCCTGCCCGAAAGATGAATAAAAAGTAGTGCAACAAAAATTCGGCCAACTATCGATTAGCTAAATAGTTGTTCGATTCATTCGGTGACGCCCATCATTAGGTCCGGCTCGCACTAAGGCCGCACATTAAACTATAACATATAGCCTGTTCACGATAAGTTCAACAACTCTAAAAAGACTTTAGTCAGCTATTTATATGCACTTGACTAAAATTTTAAACCCGAAGTTTGTTTATATGGTGAAAAATGTCAATTTACGCATAACGCTC
Organism: Timema podura; assembly: GCA_033556935.1. NCBI lineage: Eukaryota > Metazoa > Arthropoda > Insecta > Phasmatodea > Timematidae > Timema > Timema podura. The sequence goes on along the minus strand of JAVRXN010000009.1, from coordinate 72,719,608 downwards.
CAAATCCACGCGGCCAACACCATGGGTGTAAGTGATGGTGGTTTTATTTTTTAGAAAAATATACCCTTTTTTGTCTTTAGACAATTTAAGTATCTGATTGGTAGTATTGACACTATAACGTACTAATAAAGTATTTAAAAATTCGTATCAACATAAGTTATGACTCAAATAGAGAGAAAGAGGAAAATGTATGCTATAGCCTACACGAATTATTATAAAAAATACTTAATTATTCCAAAAATGTAATTAATGTATGTTATTGAAATAAACATAGAAAAATTTAGCTCAAACGAAAAATCTGAGTAGAAATGTAAGCCCGTTGCGGATCCAAGTTAGTGCAGTTGCCTTAAGAAAGTTGGAAGAAAATAGCTACTATCTACTTACGATAACTTCAACTTTCTTCGAAAGATAAGAAAGAAAATAAATCAACCGAGATAATTAGCTTTACTTAATTTCTAATAGATACTGTTACTAATAATATAATTTATCTATGTAAAGAATAAATAGTAAAATGTAATAAGTGTTTGTAGATTATTTTACATCGCATATTACTACCCGGCTGGGCTTTACGCATATTCACACTAATGGTTCTGGGATTAAGAAGGTTTAATTTAGAGGAAACGTACCAGCATTTACATGGAAGGAGAGTGAAAAATAATGTATTTAAAAACAAAACTCGCGACACCCAGCTGGGATTCTAACTCTGATCTATTCATCACCGGTAAACTAGACCAGAAGAAGTTGACGCCTTAGTCCACGTGCTCACCGATACGGGTGATGTCTGTTTTTATAATGCCATGTTTTATTCAAAAAGAATGATCTTACTGTTAATATACTATACCAATCTAACAACAATCGAGACACGCCATCTTGATATGTCTCCCAATCGACAACTAAGGTCTCTGATGAAATCTGAAACAAATTAGGGACGTAGTCTCGTAAATAGGACGTGATCACTGATTAGTTATCTTCCCCCCCCCCCGTCCCCCCATGAACCAAGGAACACATTTCATTTCGATTTGTCATCATTGCAGAAACCCAGCAAGTCCGGACTATGAACGGCTCCACTTCCCACGTGGATCCAATAAAATAATAATAAAAAATAGACTCGTACCAGATAAATTGAATGGGGGATGATCTGCGGGTTTCTTACAAAAGAAAATCCAGAGAAGAAAGAACGGAGAGAGAGATAGAGAGGGCGAGAGAGGAAAAAAAAATAGACAGTTGAGAAATAAGTGTCCAAGTTTCATGCCTGGAGTCATTCTCAATCGATCACATTGATTTTCCATGAGCATTGGTTTGCTGAGGGTGGGGGGTGGTTTATTAGGATGTCGGTATGGGGAGGGTTGCAGGGTTTCATTCCACCAACACATCAAGACACAACTGAGTCATAGAACCTTTTCCCACAACACACAGTTAAAATAATTTGGAACATATTTTGTGTTGTTTTTTATAATGGTTTGATAAAGTTCACTGGTTTAAGGAACACAATATATTTTTTTAAATTTCCGTGTTTATCACAAGGATTATTAGTGGCTTAATTTAGTTATCTTAAGGACAGCTTAAATTAAACATACCCGTATTAGCGTGGAGAGAGGATGATAAAACCACAGTGAAGAATCACAAGAGAAAAATAACCCCAGTGCACTTGGACGGGATTCGTACCTCAACAACCCGTCCCCCATCAACAGTGACCAAGTGTGATGCGAGTCTAACATTTTAGAACACTCAACCACCGGTGTGGTCAAGTTTCAAATTAAAATAATGTCCTAAATTAAAAATTAGATTTTGAATCAAAGGTGTTATATTTAAAAATATATAACAGTGAGTATAGTACTTATACTATGACAGCGGTGGGCACACGTATTAAATGCAGCTTATATCTGGTTTTCTGGTAATAGGCAGATCAGGTTCAATTCCTTGTTGACGTATTAATATTGGTCTATCTTTAATTGTTTTCAACTCTACCTATATGCAAATGAAGATTCATGTCCTTTAAATTATACCTTCATCCTTAGTTCACTATTAAAACCAGTAGAGCTTGGACGGGTAAAACTACAACATTAGGCCTAGTTCTATCATATTTTTGTAAAAGATGTCTACGATAAAAGTTTCATCTTACGCATGCGCAAAATCAATCAAACATTGTCAAGATATTTTGAATGACCCAGTCATAATTTAGAAATGGTAAAACTGGACTTTCGTAACAGTATTTATGACCATTTAGTTACGCTTCCACCTTTATTCATTCACCTAAAACTTTTAATGTTATCATATTTTAAACTTTGAGAAACTTTGTCAATAACAGTTTTACTGGCAAAAAAAACAAATATTTTGTGTATAACAACATTATAACAATGCCCCTAATTGTATAAGCTATACAATTTTATATTCTCAATTTGTAAAAAGAGACATCTGTACAGCTAAATATTTTAATATAACAATTGAAATCAATCACCTTTCATTAAGGTGGGTTTTATGATGAATAACTAGAATATTAAAATAATTAGTTTATTTAGATCTCTTCAATATATCGGAAGTCACTAATTTTAACTAACATTTTTATTTTAAAAAATTTTTAATTTAGATTTTATTAAAAACATTTTAAAGTAAATAATCTGTAAACTTACTTCTTTTTTAGCTCCACGTCTTACTACCCATTCGGGTTATACGCTTATGTACTAATTAAGCTAATAGTTTTAGGATTAGTTAAGCTATATTTATAGGAAGTGTAACCGTATTTGCGTGGAGGGAGATTCGAACCTGATTCCTCGTCATTGGCAGTCTAGTCTACTGTCAAATAGTGCGTTAGAACACGCAAGTCAAGTACAAGTTTACCTTAGATATTTACTCACCCAAGTGCACAGAGAAGGAAAGCCTTATCTGTGCCCAAGTGGTACAGTTAGTTGTCAGACACCTTAGAACAGTCGTTAATTCATATTCTAAATTTGGTCGTTATAGGTGGGGCCAAAATTATATTATTGTGAAAATTGGAATGATCACTCTTAACAATTCATGAATTAACGTCCTGGTTGTTGAATGTATCATATTGTTAATAAGTATATACTTACACTCAGTACATTGCAAAGATTATTAAATATTTATATACATTCGTGTTTCTTAAGGCGAAGTTTTCACCATGATTAAACTAAATTTTGGTAAGCGAAATAATTTTAATTTAAAATTTACTGTTAAAGAGTTTAATTTAGTTTTTAACTGTGGAGACCAAATATAAATAGAATGTATAATTGAAATTTAATTAAATTTAATAAAGTTCGTATGAAGAATACGATAGAAGCCCCTTTTACCTTGTGAAAACAATAACAGTTACCATGTTGAACTCACTGTCAACAATGATAAGTGCAAAGTGAGTACTCCACTGTACTCGTTACGCGTCCCATTTTTAAGCTCACTTCTCACAATAGGCTCTAACTGTCAATGATGTTAAATATCGGGGTTCGAATCCATTTTGGGTTGTACTTAAGGCATTTTCCACTAAATGAGGTTTCAATCTCCCTTCAAGCAAACGTAGGTACACTTCTCCAAATTCATCCTTACTCATTCTTAACACATTAGTTTAATCAGTACATAAGGCATACATCCCGAAAGGTAGGAAGACGCAGTGATAAAAGATAATGTAACGAAGTTTAACGCCTTAGACAATCAGCCATCGGTGCAGGTGACTGAGAGGGAGAACATTTTAAAGAGCTAAATAAGTTACTTAACATGGAACATATTTTAGGAGCATTTGATAAGGTGCCCATCCAAAATAACAGGACATTTTTTTTTAATGTGACCAGACTAGGATTCGAATACGGGAATCTTGGGAGTGATCAATGTAAGAATACGTACATTAATAGGTTTCGCACCAAGAGGAGCTGTAGAAACTTTTAACCGACCGGGATTCAAACTGAAGTCTCTCAAGGTGAATGAGCAATGCTTATACGCACATTACGCACATATATTTCCCACATAATGAGGCTAACTTGTAAAACAGGAACAAATATCATATCAATTAATAACCGAATTAAAGTATTTAGTTATGTTTCATTTCAACCGCATGGATAGGTACAGTGAAGAAGACGTTAGACTTCTTTTTTTTTTTTCCTGTGATGTAGAGGTAGGATTAAAATTCCGGTCGGGTATATTGAATTGATTTTACCTAAATTATTTCCCACTCTTTCTCCACGGGGAATTTCAAATACAATTCTCATTTGCGTAAATATATTAAAAGTCCGAACGGGTAGTAAGAAGCAGTTCACGAAAATCTAAAATAAATTTTGTTTGAAAATTTCGCACACAAACAGTATTTGTTATGGATCACAATATGTCAGCATGCCTTTCCGTCTTGTAAACGATTACAAAGCCGTCGATGTATATTATTAGTGATATAATGTCACTTGTTTGCGACGCCAGTGACGCGTCATTTCTCTTGTCTGTAACCACCATAATTCACGATGGAATTAAGGGAATGTCAAGTAACGTTCCGGAGGCAGTGATTAATTTTACTTTGTAAATGAAACATGGTAGATACACCGAACACCGTTTCACTCGCTCGCTGAAGTTAAGATGATTTTGGGTGGTATGCAAGATGGAGGCTGAGAGTAACAAGGTGGAATCCAATCGAAGGTGAGTTGATTTGCAATCTACTTTGTGCAACTCATCACACTTTCTTCTCCACTTCACCTTTTGTTTAGTTCAACCTCGTTCTTGCATATGTGTCTTAGTTTTGATGTGATATGTAATAACCCGCCTCGGTGGCGTAGTTGGCTAACGCGCTAGTCGTGTTGAGCTCGACCGCTGAGGGCGGGGAGATCGAGGTTCGAATCTCGGTCGGGTGAACTGGGGGTGGATTTTTCTAAATGGTTTTCCACTCTTCCTCCACGCAAATGCGGGTTCACTTCCTCTAAATTCAACCCTCCCAATTCCTAATCCATTATAGTAATTAGTACTTAAGCATATAACCCGAATGGGTAGTAAGATGCGGTGCTAAATATTATTAATATTATATATGTAATAAGAAAACAACAATGTCCGTTAACTCCGAAAGGGTGGACACATGGAATAGGGGATCAGTCACAGATTGTAGGGGCTCGATTTCCTTTTGGGTGTACTTTGTGTGTTTTATTTTCCTAAACTGTTTATCAAATTTCTTCCACGCAAACGTGGGTACAGTTCCTTTAATCTTACTCCTTCCCTACCATTAGTGTAAAAATGCTGATAGCCCGAACGGAGCGTAAAACGCTGCTCACCAACAAAGTGTTAAATTCAGCTTTTTTTTTTTTTCAAAACTGTAAAATATATTTTATTCGTTAGTTCTAGTTTCAACAAAAATTATCAGTAACTTAAAATATTTAGTTCAAAATAGCAGAGCTTTTAGACTAGTTTAATTAAACTGAACTATTACCCTCATAAGAAGAGTTTAGAAATCTATCGTAATTCAGCTGCTCGGTATTGAACCCTGACCTTGTATGTTTGAGTAGGAGTGAATAGAAAATTAAGTTTAAATTAATTCATTTATTTTTAACCTCGTCTAAGTACCCGTTTGGGCTGTACAAATAATTTTATAAAAATATTGTTAGTGGGTTAGGGATGAGTAAGGTAGAATTTAGAAGAAATATATCTATGGTTGCGCTAAAGATGAGTGGGAAACCATTTAAAATAAAACACCTTTAATAAACCCGGCCGGTACTCAAACTCTTACGTTTCAATCGCATCAAATCATATTGAATAAGCTTGATATTTAGATTCCGTGCAAACTAGAGTGAGTTTTTAAAAATTAATATAACTAAAAAAACTCTTATTGACAATGATTACTTTCAATAGCGGGCAGGCAATTTACATAATTTTAACGTAAATAAAAGTTTAATACAGAGATAATCTGTTACTCTTTAAGATTCTTTAGAGTATAAAATTAATCCGATTACGGCTGTGACTTAAGACAATCAATGTAGTAACTTATACCGGGTTTGAGGGAGGAGAGAAGTGTTTATCACATAACGAAGTTAAGAGTTTGGCGCAATCTAATTACAAGACACAAAAGTTTGCCAGTTTATGTTCCCCGGATTCACACAGCCGATTAAACTGCGGTAAGAGTGGTAAAACGCGTAATAGCATTTCCTTGTCAACAGTTCAACATCTATCTCGCCTTTTAGGAGGTTCGGGGAAAGGATGTGGAAGGGGAGAAAAATGGGATGGTAACTTTCATGAAGATAGCAGTTTAAAAATCAGGAAAGTTAGTGAGTGTGATAGCGTGCTTGGCTCTGGAGGCCGGAGTTTGATCTACGATCGGGTACAACGCGGATGGTTTTAATCCCTCAGTTTGGTTTTCGATGCCTCCTCCAATCATATTCTGGGTTAGTTCCTTCACATTATACCCCCTCATCCTGTTTACCCAAACTAGATAGTTCATCAGTGACGTACAAGCGGAAAGTTTGTTTCGACACCAATGAAATTGACTTGCTTTCTCAGTTCTGACAGGTCAGAAGTTGGAAATCAGCACAAACCGAGTGTTATGGGGAATATTTTACTCAAGGTTAGGAATTTACATGCATATCTCCAATATATTGCATATTGATACTAAGAAAATTAGCCATAGCTTTGCATTAGAGCACTGCGCGTTTTCACAAATAAAATAATCCATGAATATAATCTTATATATCGTACATATTTGTCTATATTTAATAGATATTTAACACAGGCCAATCACGTGAGCTTTTGGCAGGGCAATCAAGACTTGGAAATAGTGTATTCGTCAACTGTTCCCTATTCCTCACTAACGATTTGTTCAACCACACATACACAAAATAATGTAATTAACATATTTCTGTTTATTAGCTTCAAAGGGCGTTTTTTATATTGAATGGGAGGAATTTCTTTACTTTACAATCCCGTCATGTCTTACTTGATTTGGCAACAAGTAACGAGCCATTCCTGGTTTTATCTATTCGTTAATAATATACAGTATATATATATATATATAATGGTGTGTGTAAGTAATAAGTATGTACTGTACATCTAGATATCCAGAGAATTTTTAGTAATCTACTTCTAAATGAGTTTTAAAACTGAAATTTGGTAAATAGTAGTGTTACCAATCAAGAGATGAGCAAAAATTTTAAACTTAAACGGGGATCAGGAATTAAAGATAAAAATGTAATTTATTTAATTATTTTAATTCGTCGACATGTTATTTGCACTTCAAAAGGAAGTAGAGAAAAGAATAGAAATTTCAATGTCAAATCCAAAGAGAAATTACAGATTATTATACAGTGATTTGTTTTCATGGTTTGTTGTTTTGTATTAATAACAAAAAAATAAAAGGTTTTTCTTGGGCAAATAAAAACTATACAGATAACGTTCATCATGTTTATTTAATTTGAGGATTACATTTACATATATATTATATATTCAGATAGATAAATGACTACCTTAATTGTTGACCTCAGTGGTCTTGGGGTAAAGTGCTCGCCTCAGAATCCAATGTTCTTGGGTTCAAACCCACCCGCTCCTAGAAAATTCTCGTGTGCTGATATAATCAATCGGTTCAGAAATTACACGTTAAATACCTCAAATAATTGAAAAAATTAAGATGACTACGCTAGTTAAAACACATCTTAAAAATGATGAAAAAAATAAGAGATTATATTGATAGAAAGAAGCTCTTTTAGTGAAAATGCCATACTCTAAAGCAACTCTCTGCCTTCATTTGTCTATTTGATTCATCGGCGAGGCCTGAAAATTTCTGAGAAAAAATTATTTGATATCTTGACAGAGGACTTTGTCATGAAAGGCGATAAGCATACTCCATGATGTTTTGATTGTGAAAATTTGGCTCTCCGAGATGTACCAGACATACTGATCCTACAAGGTAGAAAGTGGTAAGACTTGGGCGGAGATGCAGAGAACGCTAGAAAAGACCAGTGTTTTTGCAGTTTTAATAGCAAAACATTTTTTGGTCAAAATAAATCAAATATTGCTTCAGTACAAACATAAAGTTTAATTTTCTGCACATGGTGATATCAAGTTGTTGAATAGCTGTCATGAACATACTGGAATTATCTAACAAACTTTTTGATTGAAGAGAAAAAGTGTTCATGAAAGTTCAGGAAAACCTTGAGATATATTTAAGAACTGTTAATAACACAATGTGAAGAAGATTAAACTTTAATTAGAAGAAGCCTCCATTCACTTCACCTTCTGGAAATTATCCAAGATATTTATGACATTAACAAGGAAAAAAAAGTTTGCGGTACCATAATATACTTGACTTGACGTTGAATGCATAATAAAAACTTGCTTTAGGATAAAATGAATTATGCAACCACCATCAGAGACCAATCTGATAATATGGGATGAGTCAACCATTGCTCCAAGCCATAAAATTAACTCAGTCAATCATTTGTTGCATAATAGGCTATAACGAGTAATCATTTCCCATTTAGAAGAAAAGTTTTAATGTTTGGCGATGTCTTCAGATAATGTTTACCAATTCTTCCGCATGCTCATAGGACATTGTCGTTACCTTGCCCCACCTTGTGGGCAAATCTGTCAGGGATGGCTCAGTGGGATGGGTTGAATAGCGAGAAATAATTGTTGGTTTCACCTATATACATTTATTTGTATTTAGATGAATATTAGCTATGTTATAGAGTGTTATGTTGGTTGAACATCAGCTCTAGAGATATTTAAGAAAAGTCCTCACTTCTGTCAGTGTCGTACATTCTAAGAGTCCACTCGTTGACCTAACACTCACGATCGCTCGCATCACGCCGACAATAGCGCTACCCGAGGATCACTAGACTCTTGAGTATTTTGTAGGGCCCGCTCTCCCCCGTGCCTTGCTTCCATTCCACACCTAGGATACTCTCCCAGATTGACCGTCGGTCAGGCGGTGGTAAGTCACAAGGTGATAGAAGAAGGACCTCTTCGACTCTCCAGTCCTACCTTTCCTCGCTAATGGACAAAACTCGAGGATTTATATCCCAAAATAGGCTCTTTCCCCCTCTAAGTTTACCATGATTATCGATAGTTGGTTTGCAAGTGGGCACAACCTTTATAATTATGTATGCGTGTGACTGCTGATGTAGTAACTGCTGACAAAGGCAAGTTTGATTACGTCAGGCTTGTGCACCTTTAGCAAGACAAACGTGATATATAAGCTCTGACGACAGCAATCATCCAGACAAGTATTAAATACTCTCACATCAGGAAAGAGTGTAAAAGTATCAAGTTAAACAATAATGTACCGAGAATCGACAGTAATTTCCGTTATTGGCTAATGCAATTGAATGATGGAGAACCGAGAAATTACAGGATGAAAGAAAATGTCATCAAAGGGCCGGAGGAAACGTTGACACGCGGCTCGGTATTTCACTAAATATTTGGAAATAAATAGCCAGAGCCCAACTGGTGTTTCAAATAATTATTCAGTGTCCACGATATTACAAAGTTGCACAAATAACTTTGTAGTTATTTAGTATTTCATAAGGAAAGGTCCAGTGTTACATTAGTATGAACTCAGTCGAATGTAAGGATGAGCGGGAAAAATGCAGCTATCCAGAAGAGTTTTAAACAGATTGACGTCTTTAGGAATATCACGACACAAATTAGAATTATAAATAGGCAGTACAATAATGGTCATTTGGTACTTAAATACTAAACAGGTTCTATGTAATGGAAATGCCTAGCAGTCACAAAATTAGATTAAAAGCTATCACTCATCCAACATTTTTAACAGGCTTATCTCAAGGAAATATATGTTTCTCAGCGACTACCGATTTAGTACGTGCAGATATTGGAATCCCCTTTATTTTGAGACTGAAACGGTTCCCAGTTAATATGGTGTTCTCAATTACTATAATTAGTTACATGGTCAATTACTATTAATTAGTTACATGTCAAACCTTGGACATAGTTGATATATATCTATATCTGCCTAAGCCCGTTTTCAGCCTTTTCGTATATTTAAAATGTTATAATTCATTTAATAAAAATATAATTAATTTAGTTCAATCTCACTTTATCCACTCTTACGACAGAGAAGATACTTTTTTGCATACAAAGCCTTAACAATACATGCGCTGATCAATAATTGAAGGTTAGGTATTGTTAGGTTGGTTAATATTATAATTAGCCTGTCATATCCAGGTCTAATAGCTAGTATTATCTATAAATAAAATTGATACAAGTAATGTAAATTACGTTTTTAAACATCAAATAACATTTTGTGTTTGATACTTCACGTACGTAAATTATCCCAAACTTTAATGTCTTCTTTTACAGTTATACCCGCATTGGCGGGCGAATGATCTAAAGTGATCATTTTTCACCACGTTTTAATTATCGTTATGTTGTTCGCATACATTAATTATGCTAATGGAATAGTTAAGAATAAGATAAATCAAAAAGAAATGCAACCGCATTTACCGGAGGAAAAGATGGAAACTATTTAGTAAAATCCACTTTCAGTACACCCAACTGAAATTCTAAAATAATCGAAATCCCCTTCATAACAATCCAGTAGAGCATAAGTGACGTGTTATAGTTTGTGACCACCGATGCTAGTTTCTTAGACGTTGAGCTCCCATCAGACTTAAATGGCCCATGACGAGGATACCAAGGTTCAAATCTCAGACTTGCATGGAATAGCTTGGTTTTACCACATGTAATTTTTTTACTGTCTCTCTTCTCTACCCGCTAGTTGGGTGAATTTAATATAAATAACCTTTACAGTATTTGCGCTTTAGAATAAGTGTTTTTAAAAATCGTATTCATAATACACCAAGTTAGGATAAACACTCCTAATATTCCGAGGTATCTAGTTAAAAAAAAAGTCCTATATCATTAAAATTACAATCTCGACTAAACCTTGACATCTATGTCAGTTTCACAATAATTACTACATACAACCTGCCTCGGTGGCTTAGTTAGCTAACGTGCTGGTTTCGTGTTGAACTAGACTGTCGAGGATGGGGAGATCAAGGCTTGAATCTGCTCGGGTGAACTGGGGTGGTTTATCCTGAATGGTTTCCACTCTTTCTCCACGCAAATGCGGGTTCACTTCTCTATATTCAACCTTCACAAATCCTAGCCCATTAGCGTAAATAGTACATAAGAGTATAATCCAACGGGTAGTAAGAAGTGGGGCTAAGTATTATTTGTTTATTTATTTATATTTACTACATACATTTTATATATAGGATTTTTACTTTCTCGCTATCTTACAGGTAGAGAAGTATTGTGATCGTCAAAAAAATAGAAATCGAGATTTTGATGAATTTGACGTTTCATGACCCCGAATCTGAAAAAGTTGTTTTTGAATTTCCGATATCCAACCTAAAATTAAGGCTAAACTTACTGAAGGGCTAAAAAGAGAAAAATCAATTTTCTCAAAATAGGCTCTAACGATTTTGATTAAATTTCATTTCGAAACATTTATAATATTCCAAACAAAATGAATACTCTCAATATTTCGGAAAAATGACTTTAAGGGCTCCGGTCTGATGAGTAAATTCTGATTTTTTATCTATCTCCGAAACTATTTGAGATATTAAATTACTTATCATGACAAACATGTATATCTATTTATAATACAAATATTTTATTCGCAACAAATTTTTATAAAACCAATAACTTTCAGAGCTATACGCAAATATATATATTTTTAACTTTATGAAACTAAAGGTAAAGTATTGCGACCGTAAAAAAATCCAACCTGAAATGTTGGTGGACGTCGACGTCTCATGACCCCCGAACATAAAAAGTTGTCTTTGCAATGCCTTCTGTCCTGTGTGTCTGTTTAAACTTAAAATTAAGAGTAGTTTAATAAAGGCGAAAAGCGAAAAAATAGATTTTCCTCAAAATCGGCTCCAACGATTTTGATTAAAGCTCGTATCTAGGCGTTAATTAAGATTATAAATAAAGTGGCTATTTTCATTTTCCCATGAAAATGAGTTTTAGGTATTTAACAGAAAGCTGAAATTTCCGTTCTCCGCAACTATTTGAGATATAAATAACTTATCATTGCAAAATTGTAGTACTATTAAAAATTAAAAACTTTTATTGAAATATATTTTTATAAAACCAACAGTTTCTGAGATATTAGCAAATATATTAATACAGTTTTGTGAGCTTTAGTTGTAAAGAGATACTACTTAAGTTTTAACGTAATAATTCTCCAATGCCATAGAGTAATTAAATATAGCTTAAGTAAGTCTCTCAAAAAGTTTATGTTATTTTTCCTCAAACCTCTTACGAGAAATGTTTGCACAACAATGATTACTCCATTTTAGATCAATTGTCAATATCTACATTTTTTATTAGTCAAAATTTATAATGAGGAATTTAATAGCAATCCATGACATGAAGATGTGCAACACCTAGTAAAATGTCGAAAATTTTAAACAGAAATCAAAATTTTGAATATGAAGTGTTGACCCTTGTGGACCCAATATTGATCTATTTTATTGTCCCAACATACAAATGAGGACATTAATTCTTTAAAAATTTAGTTATAAAATTTAAAACTGGGACTCAATAAATGTTTTACATAACTATAGTGCAATTTATGCTTGGGTTTGCTAGTGTATATTATTTCGTTTCACATATATTACGAGCTTTGAGTAAATATCTCCATTTTTAAACAATAGAGCGAGAAAGTCCGTGCAGAGTTCCGTACCATTTTTTTTCTATAAAATACGCTTTCATCCGAGAAAATGAACATTAAAGCTTTCAAGTTTATGAAAGTAGTTTTAAATCTTTTAAAACGATGTTTATCTAAGAAATAAATTTTAGGTACTTCGTCAGCATTCACCCAGAGGTAAATCGGAAATCCCTATATGTGGTAAAATCTCTTATAGTACTGATCAGAATTGAAACTAGTATTCAGAGGCAAAGTTAGGCACACTAATCAGAGTGGTTAACCCTCCCCATGGAAACATTAATTATTTAAAAATAAATGTTGCTGTTATATAGAACTTTATACATTTAGTACTCTATTCTAATATTTTAAATATTGATGGCCAACGTGTATTCATCATTTACTAAAATATTCAAATGGGTCGCACAAATATTTGAACAATGTTATTGATTGAGTTGACGTTCAATTATATAATTTCTCACACTGTACAATAGACGTACTTTTTTGTTGAGCTAAAAAAATATACATAGATACGTTCGAACCGTCAATATTGTATATACCGATGAACAATTCACTCAAACTAATTTCCTTATGGGTATTATTTGCAATGATGGGTGAAGGGAGGAGTGTGTTTAGAGGGTAATCCAAAAACACCCCCATCCCAGTGGAACAATCAACCACCTTCGAATATTAAAATAGGTTTAATGTGGCATGAAACGAGTTCTACCGACTTCTCTCTTACAATACCATTCCCGAACTCTTCAACATACCCGATGGCGAGCGGGTCCATTTCCCTCACACCCGTCGGGATTCACCCTCACAATCCAATTCAGCGGCCTCTGTGCCCCGGTTTTAGAGAAGGGGTGGGTTCTATGGGTCTAGTGGAGGGAGGAGGGAAGAAAAGGGACACTTTCCCCTCTAAAATATCCTCCTTCACCTCATATATATCCCTGATATATCCGCGAGGCGATAATCCGTGTATGGAAATTGGTGCTAATGTAAAGCGAAGGTATATATATATAGTGTGGTACTTTGAGTCTCTGCGTTGATCCTCTTAATGAAGTCATCGCTCGCGCTTCGCGTTTTCGTCGTATCTTCTTTCTAATACCCCCCCACTCCTTTCTCCTCCAGTCTTCTCACACCAAACTATCCCCCTCTACTCTCCTTACACCACCCCCTCCACACACATAGAAACTCCCTCTCAAAGGAAATTGCTGCGACCTTCTCCACTCATTACAGGGCTGGGTTATAGGGAAACGCTTTTCCTCGAGTTTGTAATCAAGTAAAACTGCGGAGGGAAGGGCCCACCCCTCCTTGACTTTACCTACCCCTACCCCTTCAAACGCACATTCAATGACGATAGGGGGAACCCCTTCAAAAATCTATAGGGTTCAATTTGTGTTCTGTAACTAGAGTTTTGATTCAAAATATATTCACAAAAAATGGTTATCATGAAACGAGCGAACTGGTATTTAAAGGGATTTTTTCAACGAAATATTCCTTTAGTAGAGAGTTGTGGACGAATAAATAATACGATAGAACGATAACATTTTATTTTATGAAAACTGTAACTCCATAGTTAATAAAAACCACACCACCACTGTGAGAACAGTTTGAGTTAAGATAGCAATTTACCCGCTTCGGTGGCCGCATGGTCTAATGCAGAGGCCAGCAACCTTTTTTTATATCATGGGCCATATGGTTGTTGTTTTTAAATTTGATGGATCAGTTTAGAAAAAATTGAGCAAATAATTTCGACTTTATATTACTATATAGTAATAATTAGTTATTAGTATATTCTTATGAACACCATTAATTGTTTGTTTGCTCAATCCTTTGTGGGTCAGATAAAATCAGTTGGTGGGTCGGATCCAGCCCGTGAACCAAAGATTGCCGACTGATAGTATACACTACAATATACTAGACTGCCAACTATGGGAAGATCAGGGTTCAATTCTCAGTTGGGTGTAATGAGGGTGGTTTCCCCTAATTGGTTTAACACTCTCCCTCCCAGCATATGTGGGTACACTTCCACTTAATCCAACCTTATTCGTCCCTAACACACTAGCGTAATTATTATGTACGCATACAACCAGAACGAATAGTAGATGCGTTGCTAAAAAATAAAATAAAACTAAGCCTTTAATAACTACAGTGTTTTACGTAATAATTTTTTTTTTTAATATTGTAACCTCTTTAGAGTTCATTTCCACGAACGTATTTAGCAGCGTGGCTGTTAGCATAGCTGCTTGACGCTACATGATTTTAAATTGCCTTAAGGCCCTTGGCCCTATCGAGTGCCAGTCTGAAACCTATTTTGTGGGATGGTGGGCTGGAGGGTGAAAGGAGTGGCATGGCTTCACAACCGACCAAAGTATCCTACCACGCCAACAAGAACAGATGGATCACGGAAACCGTAGATGATGCTAGCTAGGACAGGTCTTGTGGAAAAATCATACGTTTGGAAATAACAGTTTTCTCGAAAACGAGTGAAATTTTTGTGTTAATAATTTCAACACCCCTTCTAAGATAATGTATCGATGTTTATTAATTGTGACATTTTCTTATTTTCTGTTATGAAACCAGCAGTTTTCTATTGAAAAATGTCAATTTTATCGATATTTGATCACTGTTAAAATTATAGAGGAGGTGTGTATATTAAAAGTATAGTTTGATAAACATGCTTCTATTCTTTAACAAACCGTTTCCGAAAAGAAAATTGCAGAGCAATTAAAATTATTGAAGAAAAATGTTTGTTCCCGTGGCTCTGCATCTCCACGCCAAATGAAAAGGGCCAATCGCCCTGACTATCTGCACTGCAGCCGCGCTCGATCGCCTGCTTTCGCGACACGCTGCGCGATTTCTCGCAGCGCGGCCGGTGTATGTACAGTGTTTTAAATGATCGTGTTTCCACAGGCGGCAGAAACACTTGCGACTCTTTCTAAAGATAGCCACGTGCTAGGTTATACATTGCAGGGTTACATATTATTATAAAATGTTAAGCCAACAAACCTTTGAGATTTTAGATGTGGAGTTGTTTATTGTTTGGATAAAGATGCTACCGGCTCCGTGGGATTTAAGATTATTATGTAATAACTTATCAAAGTATTCTACTGATGTGCAAACATACTTGGAAAATGTGTTTTGTCTTTCCTTATTTAGTCAAATGAGTCTACTGACGTTCGAAAATACTTGTAAAATGTGTTCTCATATTTCCTTATTTTTTTAAAGCAACGTATAGAACTGTCCTGTTATTAGTTTTGTTGAAAACAATGTTTGAACCTAGAATCAATGACGCCACATTTTTAAATAACTTATCTTATGTAATAAAACAAACGCAAGTTCTTCGTATTTGAAGTCCATTTTATTGTTGAAATCTTAGAAGAGAACATGGATTTGTATTGGTATCGCGATGCTCGTGGAAACAGATCCTTAAGGATATATCTTGTTCAGTTTGATGTTTACCCTTTCACGCGTGGCGATACTGTGAAACCAGAGTGGAGTACGACACCTTTCGCACGTAGTGAGACTAAGCTTCTGTGTCTCGCTGGTAGTGCGTGACAGGATTTCCATGTCTCTTAGTTTTCAGTCGCGCGCCACATGTGTTAAGAGCCACAATTAAAACCTACAGTTGTATGAGAGCTACTACCCTACGATAAGCAATTTGTGGCAATCCAGTAGTGTTAAATTGGTTAGATATTATATCCTATAGATAGCCTGATATTTGTGTACAAGCGCGTTTAGCACTTTTGGACTCTATTCCTATTTAATATTTATTGATTAATTTACTAAAATATTTAATTGAAATCTTGAAATGATTAAAAAAATAATTTTGTTGAATTGCATAAATCTTTATATCAGGCAATATCATAAAAAATTGTTAGTCTATTTTACAATTTTGTTTAGCTGTTAAAACTTATAAAATTGGTTTACATTTTATTTAATAATAATATATAAAGTATAAAATATAAATTTTAAAATCCAAAGAAGTTAAAAAAAACCTTTATTTTATCTAAAAATCTTATAATTTTTGAATCCAAAGAAGTTAAAAAAACACCTTTATTTGATCTAAAAATCTTATACCTTTTTGAAAAATTCAATATATATTTATATATTTACTGATTAATTTTCATTGAAATAAAAGAAATGTATATAGTGAAAACAAGGGTGACAATCTATTTTTCCGGGCTTTTTAAATTTTAAAGGTAAAAAAAATTCAATAAAAATCATGTGAGATTCCCTTAAAACGTGAAAAATATAAATTAAAATCACTTCTAAAATAGAACTTTTTAAATAAATGAATTATTATTACTACGACGAAAAGAATTAAGCAATTTTATGTTTAGTATTTATAAATATCCATAAAAAAGTGATAGTTTAATTAATTATTTCATTTTTGTATTGTGTTTTCATTGCTTTTTAAATTGTTTTTTTTTGTTTGTCCAAGTTTTTTAACATTTTCATACTGTAAATTATTAGTGAATGAAAGAAGTAAAAAAATTCTTATATTATTTCAAGTTTTTTCTTAGCAGCATGTTTTACTACACGCTCAGGTTATACCCTTATATACTAATTAAGCTATTGGTTTTAGAGATTTGGAAGGTTATATTTAGAGGAAGCGTACCCACATTTTAGTATAAGAAGAGTGGAAAACAATTTTGGAAAAACTACCTTCAGTACACTCGACCGAGACTCGAACCTAAATCTCCCCATCATCGCCAGCCAATCTTTTGCGAGAGTAGCGCGTTTGACCATGCAGCCACCAAAGCGGGTCATTCACGTTATTATAATCAACTTTCAAAAATAGAGTTTATAAAGTTTCATAGGGTAATCATATTAATTTTATACATCCACCTATTTCAACTCAGATGTAACAACAATCAGACCAGACAATAGTTCTTGGATCTAATTAGCTCATTTTCCCGTTGTTCATTGGTTGGGAGAAGAAACTAATATAGAGCAGCAAGAAAACATAGCTTCTGTCAGAGAATTTTCCCACAATTCCACGTGACAAACATTCACACACAGTTTGTATTTCCTTCCCCTACCTCCTTCCCCAACGTTTCTTTCGACCACAGCCTCATACTTGTAGTTAGTTCACAAATTATAACCTAATAGACTAGAAGTGATAGCCGATAGGTTTAGTGTTTTGGAAGAGTGGCCTTCAGAAACTTTCAGCCATTAAATCAAATTTCCTTCCACTAATGTTTGTGCGCATTATTAACGTGACCACTTATGTGGTCTAGTGGTCAGAGCTCATGGCTACAGATCCCGAGGTCCCGGGTTAGATTCCCGCCGCTTCCAAAGTTTCTGTAAAGCAGCGGGTCTGGAACGGCGTCAACTCAGACTCGTGAGGACAAATGTGAAACTACTTGAAAGAAAAAATAGCCGCTCTGGTCTAGAAAACTGAGATTAACGGCTGGATGATTCATTGGGTTGAACACACGACACTATCTATCAGCAGAAGTTGACAGTATCTCCGCCAACAGACGGTGGCCGCTTAGTCAGTATGGTTTGATTTTGGGTTAGCGCCATTGAGTATTTTCTATTACTATAAACTTAAGAAAATAAAGTTTATTCAATATTAAATATTTTCATAATTTTACATATTTTACTAAATATTTTAACTGATGTTGTTACATATTTATGTACATATTTTGTAGGTTAATACCACATACAAATCCGTGCTCTAATTATCAGATATCATACACAAGCAGGCAAGGAATAGGACAAAGAGAGTTTGGACAACAGAATGGCTGCTCATGAGGTATCTAAGAGCATCATCAACAACATTGAAAAAGCTGTGTGATAACGATCCACGGGAATATAAAGGTGTAGTGATAATAACGCTCAATAAGTTTGATGGCAAACTTAAAACTTTGTTAGTCATTCCACCTTCCAGACCTTATTAAAAAAAACTTTCGTAAGCAATTAACACTCCGTCGGGCGCAACTGATCTATTAGGCACACCTCGAATTCTTTAGTTTGCCACGCCCCCTCAATACGTCATGTCCCCTTCTCCAGCCTGGTAGCTTTCTCACTTCGAGTGTTAGTCACAGTGGCAAGGTCAGTTAGTGATTCTCTTTCTTCGTTAAGGCAGACAAGTGAAAAGATCTAATAGGCTCATTGCGCCTGATTACGTTGCAGTTTGACAAGTAAGTTTTCTCATTCATTTGGAATACTGTATCACATATTTACATCAGTAATTTCATTTTATGAAATATCTCATGATTATCGATACAGAGGAGTGTGTTTTTTGGCTGTGTTCTCTCAAGCACATTGCGCCCGATTATGTGATTTGTTGCGAAATGTTTCAATATTTTTGCCAGAAATTATTTACAGACATACACACAATAAACATTCATGATTTTTTGTTTGTTCCAGACAAAAAAGTCGAAGAAATTGTACAATCCAAATAAACCCGAAGACCTAGCAGAAATTCACCATTTATTGGAGGCGTCTGATGAGGAATTCAGGGATGAAAATTTTGAAAACGAAAGCGACATTGATTCAGAAGATAATGTTGAGGAGCATGAAGAGGGATCGGAAACTGAACAAGAGGGTAGCAGTGAAGATGAAGACGAAATTGAAGAAAATCGCGACTTTTATATGGGAAAAGATAAAGTCACAAAGTGGTATAAGACTCATCGACAAAGCAAAGTTCGTAGGAGACCTCAAAACATCCTGATTCACTTACCTGGGGTTATTGGAGCAGCAAAAACAGCATAAACTCCTGTGGAATGTTGGAACTGCCTATTTACAGAGGACATTATAAATGATATTGTAAAGTATACTAATCAGTACATAGATAATATCAAAGAAGCATTTTCCAGAGAACGGGATGCAAAACATACAGATTTAGTTGAAATACGAGCATTTATTGGCTTACTCTACTTGGCTGGTGTTTATAAATCGAATAGACTATCCCTCGAGGAATTATGGGCAACAGATGGCGACGGCATTGCCAAGTTCAGTCTTGTCATGAGTATCAAGAGATTCAAATTTCTCATACGGTGTCTTCGATTTGATGATCGAGAAACAAGATCCGCTAGAAAGGAACTGGATCGGCTCGCACCAATACGTGATATATTCACAAAATTTGTGACTAATTGTAAAGTTAGCTACTGTGTTGGTGAAAACGTCACGATAGATGAAATGCTCCCAGCATTTCGTGGCAATTGTCCTTTCCGGCAATACATCCCTTCCAAGCCAAGTAAATATGGGATTAAAATTTTCTCCCTAGTAGATGCGAAAATGTTCTATTTGCTCAACATGGAAATATAAGCGGGAAAGCAGAACGAAGGACCCTTTTGCGTAAGCAACAAAGCACCAGATTTTGTGAAAAGGTTGGCGGAACCTTTGTTTGGCTCAGGAAGAAACATAACGGCTGACAACTGGTTCACACAAGTGAGTCTTCTAAATGAATTGAAACTAAAGAAACTCTCCTATGTTGGAACCATCAGGAAAAACAGGAAAGAGCTACCAAAAGATTTCATAGCCACCAAAGCCATAACACAACACTCTAGTATTTTTGGTTTCAGTAGTGATGGTGATACATTGGTATCCTATGTCCCAAGAAAGAACAAAAATGTCCTCCTTGTATCATCATTGCATGAAGACGAATCAATTGATGTTTCTACTGGCGAGAAACAAAAACCAGAAGTAATCAGTTTCTATAATTCAACTAAGTTGGGAGTTGATATTGTAGACAAAATGTGTGGTGCATATAATGTGTCTCGAAACACAAAACGGTGGCCCATGGTAATTTTTTTCACAATGCTAAATATTGCTTCAATCAATTCCCAGGTCATATATGTCGGCAATGGTTTTGCAGATCTGAGAAGGAGACTGTTCATAAAACAACTTTCTAACGAACTTGTGCTTGGTCAACTTGCTCGACGAAGTCTCAAGTCAATTGGGATGCCGTCGAACCTTCAACAAAAACTGAAGAGATTCGCTCCGACTCAAGAACAACTGAATGAAACAGAACAACAATTACCTCCGAAAAGACGCAGATGTGAAACTTGCACCTCAGAAACTCATCACAGGAGATTAAGTCAATATGAATGCAAAAAGTGCCATACTGCTACCTGCCTCTCACATGCTGTTTTCATGTGTCCTCAAAGCTATAAAAGAGAGGTAGAAGGACATATCGATGATGAATCAGATTAATGACCAATTTTCTAGTTCCTTATATTCTTGTTCTAATTCAATGCAATTTTCATTATTATAGCTCATGGAAAAATGTATATTCATTTTCTCAAATAAACTTATGTTATTTTCGAAAAACATGACAAACTGTTTTATTTCTCCTCTTTGGTGTTTGTAGTTGACAATTTTTTCTTAAGAAAATGTGAACATGCGTAGAAAAAATTAGTAGATCAAAGTGTGCTTCCCAGGCTCAATGCGCCCGATCGAGTTCTACAACATATTGCGCCTGACGGAGTGTTAAATCAAAAACACCGACAGCAGCCACGTGCGATTTTGTCAGGTGTATGGTCATCTACTGACCCATGCGTTCAGACAATAGCTGACCTATCTGTGGAGTGGGGGAAGGCCAGTGGACAGTAAAACAAAAATATTTGAAGTGGATGGCTAGGGCAGTTGTCCTACTCGCAGTCAGTAACTCGGCCGAACTGTTTACACGAAGCCAGTGGCTGACCCTGAGTTACTGGATTTATCAACTTGACCTGTGTAAACCAGGCATAGCTGATGTTATTCATGGTCGGTGTCAGGTGGGTTAATCTATTCCCTACTATGTTTAAGCTGTATGTCTTTATGTGTGTATCTTTTAATACAAAGAAACAATGTGATTGACAAAAAACGAGTGACTTAGAGTGACTTAGAGTGAGGCTTGGGCTGGAAAGGTCATCTTTTGTAAACTTGGTTTTC
Organism: Timema podura; assembly: GCA_033556935.1. Lineage (NCBI taxonomy): Eukaryota > Metazoa > Arthropoda > Insecta > Phasmatodea > Timematidae > Timema > Timema podura. The sequence continues at coordinate 72,698,076 of JAVRXN010000009.1, read as the reverse complement.
CCTATAGAATCTATAGCGAGTAATACAAGCTGTGTACCCTCTATATTCTAAGGAGAGTGCTTCAATTTGTGAGCTGTAAGTTCAAAACGGGGCCATTAATGATATTATATTATCTTATTTTATCTAAATGTCCAGGGATTAGGATGATGACTTAAGAGGAAATCAATTGGCATATTTTAAATAGAAAATCAGAATAAAAATTAAATTGATAAAATCTTTTATAATATACTTTTTATATGTACTGCAATCCGTCTAACTTTTTTTTTATGCACCACATACTATTCATATGGGGTAGACTGACTCGTATTTAAATACACAAAATAAATATAAATGAGGAAGGTATAATTAAAAGGAAATGCATCCGTATTCGTGGGGATGAGGATTCCAAAATCATTGAGTGAAAATCCACCCTTGATAAACCAGGCGTGACTCAATTCTAGCTTCAATCTCCTAGTGAAAGGCAAACCAGACTATATGAGTTTGACGTTTATTCCAAGTGTCGTCCGATGAGGGTTACCTGTCTAACTAATCATTCGATACAGAATCAATCTATGAAAACTAATTTAGAGGAAATGTTAAGGGAAAATATCAAAGTTCGCCTGGAGGGAGGATGAAGAAATTATAAATTTAATATACACGAATACTCTGCCGTGACTAAGCCACGTTGTTGTAGGTAAGAATAAAGGGTGCAAACCATTATGATGACGACGCCAGTATTCCTATAATTATTCAGAAGAAATAAACATATAACAGTGTGCACAGTACATTTAAAAAAATCCCTAAACCGAGTTTCATATCTATATCCCCTTTAAAAGTTAAAAAAAAAGTAATCAAACTTCACAGCACAAAATTAATAAATCAATCAGAAATAAACAATGCTATCAATAGCATTTGACCCGCAAAATAACTACCCAGACTAATGCATTGTTCTTGTTTAGTTTGATTTGGTGAGGACGATGAGGTTGGGGTTTGAATTCTGGCTAGTTGTGAGGTTTTCTTCTTATTCTTTTTTTTAAATTACTTTCTACTTTTCCTACATTTCAAATCTAGTATATATCCTCTAGATTCTAATTTCCTCATCCCTAACATTATAATGTAAATATTAAGGTAACCCAGGTAGGTAGCAGGACGTGAAGCATAGAAGAAAACTAATACATTAGTCAGAAATAAATATAGTTTATCACTCTCCATTTGCGTAAGTGCTAGTGCGTTTACTGTTCTACCCTCCTCATCCCTACCCCTTTGGTGTAAATATGAAAATATCTCGGATGGGCAGCAAGATGCGAAACAAGAAGAATAGAATTTTGCATTTGTTTTATTCGATTGGAAGTTCAATAGCTTATATTTCAAATACATTCGCGATGAAGCCTTGTATTCATTCCTTCCCACTTTTTTTTTTTTCTTTCGCCGCGCTTTGAAAGAGCTCTTCTACCCGTCAGTATTTTCAATCAGTGCACCCACTTTCAGGAATGGCAGAACTACCGCGAAGATTGCTTCTCAACCCAGATCCAGGAACAATATACTTGTGGGCCATACCATAGACATATAATGCACCTTTTCTTGCTGATACGTAGAATGCGTCCTTACCCAGAAAGCCAAAAACAATAAGCTAGGGAGATATTCCAAGAACCGTGTACTATTAAGTCATATAAAGTAGACGTTTAATACACTTTCTCTAGCTAGCAAGTAGATAGCTTTTCCCATTATATTATACATATATACTTATATATATATATAGGGTGTACCGTAACACCTCAGCGATTGACAGGAGACATAAAACCCGCCTCGGTGGCGTAGTTAGCTAACGCTCTAATTATGTGGAGCTAGGCTGCCGAGGACAGGGAGATCGAGGTTCGAATCTCGGTTGGGTGAACTGGAGGTGGTTTTTTCCTAAATGGTTTTCCACTCTCCCTTCACAAAAATGTGTGCTCACTTCCTCTAAATTCAACCTTCCCAATTCCTAAGCCATTAGCGTAATTAGTTCTTAAGCGTATAACCCGAATGGTTAGTAAGACGTGATGTTAAATAAAAAATAGACCTTGTTTCACAGCTATAGTCATGTTTGTTCTCCAGTAATGTGGAGCTACTTAACATTATATAGCAAATGCTCTTAATAGACCTCTTCGGGCTGAATTATTATTATATTATTATTATTATTATTATTATTATTATTATTATTATTATTATTATTATTAGCACCGCGTCTTACTAACCGTTCGGGTTATACGCACTTACGCTAATATGTAATGGTAGGGTGATTGTAAGATGAAATGGAGGACCTACAGTTTAACGTGGAATCCGAACCACGGTGGAGGCCTGGCATTCCACACATTTACAAGTTGTAATTAATACACGTCCTGTCAGAGGTGAAGGAAGGGTTTGGCAATCAGATAAATCTGTGCCGGGAGCGAGGATTGAACCCCGGACCCTCAGCACAGAAGTCTGACACCTTACCCCTAGACCACCAGGTCACCCTTTCGGCCTGAAATGCCAGCCTGGAGCTGTCGTGCTGTAGAATTCTACATTCTTTCAAAAAATATCATGTGCTTAGAATATCCAGGAATAGCCCATATAACATATCTTGCTAACATAGGTCGAGAGATATTAAGAATAATTGTATACAAACAATTTATTGTAATCCCTTGGCTGTACCTAAGAATCAAGGTCAAATGGGACACGTGTTTATATGAACTCTTTTCTTGTTTTTTATATCTTCTGTTCACCACTGAAGTGGGTCTCATATGTATATACACTGTATGTGTGTGTGTGCTCAAAAACTTCAACCTAGCTTTTTAAAAAAATTGGGTTTGATAACTACTAATTTTCACCGATAAAAGTATTGACGTCTAAAATACATACGTATGTTATTAAATTTGCGTTTTTAAGTAGATTATATAAATTAGTGTTTCACATGACAAAAATTTGCAATACGCAATTGAGTTGCATGTTGTGATATTTACTTGATTCTTCAGCTTAAGTAAAAATGTGTAAAACATTTTGGCAAAAAAAAATGTGTACATGATATTTAGCGTCTAAAACTTTATAGCAAGGTAAACTATATTATATTTTTGCCCATCTTAAACATTTTGAAAAATATCTAAACTTATATTTGGCTTCGGAAATATATAGCTTACATAAAACACTGCACTGCAAAGTAAATTGTTTCTAAAGTCAGTTTTTAGTGATCACCAAATTAGGATGTTTGATATTAGACATGTAAAACCTATGGCCTTTTTACCACTATTAATATATCAAAATGTTAGGCCTTAAAAAATAATGCACATAAACTTGTCACAAAAAAGCAAATATTTTAGAAATTAAGTCCAAGCACTAAACAATAAACATGTTTTAATACTTTATTTCAGGTTGTCATAAGTTATGTAGGAAAATTTAAGTTGGAGAGAACTTTAAAAAATACTAATATTCGTTCATTTTTTTGCAGCTAAAATTGATCAAATTTTATTTTACTATTGATATAACACCTAAGATAAGTGACGGCTGGTGATCATATGAATTTACTACGTACTACGTGTATTACACGTAAGTTGTTATAGTAACTTTTATAACTGTCAATAAAGTTTCTTGCTATCTAAATCGAATTGTGCTTAACATCTCGACCATGTATTAATTACGCTTGGTGAGTAGTTTGACAATAAACGTAAAACAATTGCGATTAATCAAATTGTTCGACCATAGCTGGTATGACGAGATATTATTTTATAGATCTAGGTCACAGAAGTGAAATATTCAAATATAATTTTTTTTATCACCGCGTCTTGTTACCTTTGTTTTATTTACTTAACACCGCGTCTTACTACCCATTTGGTTTATATTCTTTAGTACTAATTACGCTAATGGGTTAGGAATTGGGACGTTTCAACATAGAGGAATTGAACCCGTATTTACGTGGAGGGAGAGTGAAAAACAATTTGGGATAAACTACCCTCAGTCCTCCCGACCGAGATTCGAACCTCGATCTCCTCGTCCTCGGCAGTCCAGCTCAACACGAAACTAGCGCGGTGGGTGTCTCACTACCTGTTCAGGTTATACGCATATGTGGTAATTACTCTAATAGGGTAGGGATGTGGAAGGAAGCATTCTTAGAGGTAGTTTACCCGCATTTTCATTGTAGGAGAGTGGGAAACCATTAAGAAAAAAACACCTCAGTAGACCCGACCGTGATTCAAGCCCCAATCTCCCCATCATCAGCAGGCAAGTCTAACACGAAAGTGACGCCTTAAACCATTTGGCCACTGAAACTAGTCCCTTGTAGAGTAAAAATCATCTTTGCGTGGACAGCTTTTTGAGCCCTAGTTAATAGAGGTATTGTGTATTAGAGCCCTGGCACGCAGAGCATTATACTATATTTTTTTAAACGTTCTCAAAACTAGAACAGGCAGTGAGTGATAAGCAGGCTTTGGTTGTGGACGTGAATTCTCTCCTTGTGGTCCTCCACAAACTTGTTAAATAGTTTAAAATGCAGTTTGCACAAATTATTAACAGTAAGCCTATTTAAGGACGAAATTTAAAGCACCGAAATATTAAATCAAATCTGTACTAGAGATTACTTGAATCATCACTATGTAAGGTAACCTATGAGTTTACATTTAAAAAACAAATCAACAGCTCCCCTTTTCCTAAACGCATGTATTTAAACATGAATGATATAAATACACAGTTTACATCAGCACACGACTTACAAACTAGGATAATTTAAGACAGTACGTTGAATATCAAATACACAGCTCTAATAACGTATTAATTGGATAGAAAGACAAAACCTTATAAGAATAAATATATATATATATATATAGGTACCTCTTGGAATAGAACCAGGCTCCCTTAAACTTGTGATCGATTACTCTGAACCTTTATCAACGGGGACGAGCTATCGACTTACGTATAAGACGCAGAAAATAGAATAAAGTAAATCCATCCACATCCACGTGGAAAGAGAATGGGAAAACAAAAGTAAAAAATCCGTTCGGAAAACCATCACCAGGGCAAAAAAATTCGAACTCCGACCTCCCCGTCCACGTTGACCGAGCTCAATGCCGGCCTAGCTCCTCAGACTGCTCGGCCACAGGTGTGGGTGAGAAAGGTGCATGATCAATGGCTAAAATAAAACACCTTTTTTTAATATGTTTTATTCTATGTAATATATTTATGTATGAGTGTGATTGTTTTTATGAAACTGATTACTGAATACTGCTGAGATTTCCCAAGCGAGATAGCAGGAGAGATAATGTGTAAGGCATTTTACCTTATTCTAATGGCCTGAGTTATTGGACTGTAAATTATATTAATTGGTTCCGCGACTGCGCAATCAGGCACCTGATTCCCTACATCTGTCGAGCCTTCCTCCTTCCCTCCTTTCGTCCTTCACAAACGCAAAGGGATGTTCTGTTAGAGAGAAGGGGTTGGGGGAGGTGGGGTGTCCTGAGACGCAGGAGAGAAGTAGGGAGAGCACGCCACTGCCAACCCCTCTAATCGCTCCGCAGTGGAGTTACATTGTTATTATAATTATGGAATCAGAGTCTACCCTCTGGGAAGTCTATGCCAATATACGTGTTTACAAACACGCAACTAATCAATCACCATTACCTAATGCAAACAACAACAAACATTGTATTTAGTGTTCTTGTAGTCCTTGGTTCAACTGTTGAACAAGGGGTCGCCAAACGGATCCGGACAACTTGGCGCCACCATCTGGGTGCCGCCAAATGAGCGTGGTCAACTGGGCACTGGGACAGCTGGGTGCGGCCTTAAAAATAGGTGTGTTTCATTTGTAAAAAAAAAACCACGAAAAATATGTGTTTTATTTGTAAAAAAAAAACTAAAATTAGTTTAGGTTAGGCTAGGTATTTTTCATGTTTTTTTTATGTCAAGTAGTCTAACTTTAGATATACAAACAATTTAAGGTTCCTCTGTTTTGATTTTTTTAAACTCCAAAAATTAATATTTACGTTAAAAACAATCATTACGTTTCTACACGGGCGCCCAGTTTTAACAGCGCCCAGTTGTCCTGACCGGTCGCCAAACTTAGAGCAGGGAGTCGTGACCGCAAGTTGAGGCTGTAAAACGGTGATGTAAAGCAAAAAGGGATGTCCGAAATAGGTTCCTATGTGGATATATTTGTTCAAGAAATCTCATTTCTACACATTTTCAAGTCCCTTAACAATTCTAAATTCTACAAGAGAAATAATATTGAGAAAACATTTGTACTTCTATTTGAGGAGGTAGTTATACCCACGGTGATGGCTGAGTGGTCTAGACGTTTAAAACCACACTGCACTTGGCCGTCGTTGATGAGGATGTCAAAGTTCGAATCTTGTCCGGACACAAAGGTGTAAATTTTACTATGGGTTTTCAATCCGATTTATTTGTTATCCAGCTTTTCATCATAACCATTAAGATTAAGTCATTAATGACTATTGTGTAAGCACACAAATAAACATAATTCTTATCTACACAGGATCCAAATTCAATACTCTCCGATGTAAGTAACATACATTTCGAGATTTATATAATAGCAAGATTTATAATCTCAACCTTTTCAAAGAAAAATAAATGCTCGTGTATTTACTTATAGTTTTTAATACACTTTTGAGTGTCAGTACTGATGGATTTATATTAACTTAGTCAGTTGAATTGATGATAAAGTTTAATTTTCAAGATGTTTAAAAGACCTTCATATGTAAAGGATGAGGTAGAGAACAATGTGAAAAAAATCACCGTGCATTCAATCAAAATAAAATGTATTCCGAGTCAAGATTAGATTATTATTTTACTTTTGTGGCCACCTTGCAATTCAAAACTAAGTGTAATATTAAGCCAGACAAAAAATTTAACATAAATTTTATTCTAATACTGGTGCTCGTGGTAGAATGATTTACTTCTACTTGGGAGGCCGTAAACTGATCCTTAACAGGAAGGTCTTCTCCCATATTGTTAATTATCATTATTCCAGACGAATGCTGGAGCATTTTTATTAAAATTCCCTCCCTCGAAAACTGTTTCCTTAGAGGATCAAATTGAAGATGATGGCAGATAAAGAGCTGGCACTAAGCTATTTGAATAAAATATGTTTTGAAACATACATTTCTGATATCAACACAATCTTGTAAAATAAAAAATTGTAATATAAATTATTTTTAAATTAGTTTTCATCCCTCTTGATAACAAAGCTATATTTTTCTACCTCGAATTACTATTATTAAACTTGTAGATTCATTCGGTGGAAAATTATCACACCCGCAGATTCTAGCATTGCCAACAATAACCTCGAATCTTTCCCCTCTCATAGGCAGCATGACGTAATGCTGGCCAGCCCCCATAATCCCAGAGTCTGCAATTTCGCTACCTCTGGAATTCCGTGCGAAACCCCCTTCTCGCTCCCCCCACTCTCCTGTAGCTCCCTCGTCCCTTCAGAAGCATCAACGGGTGGTAATTATCAGTGGGAATGCTTTTGATATTCGGTCCATTACTGAATTAATTGAGTCGTGTCATGAATGTCCATACAGCATCCCTTCTACGAGTGGTTATATCTGGTATTTGCGCTATGCCACAATCATGAATTATCCCTGTAAATGTTGGCCACCAGGAGTTATGAGAATTGGGAGCGTAGAAGATTGGACAGAGCCTAGATGTGGTTTCGAAACATTTGTTCGGCGGGATCGGGAGTATTAGGTATAGGGAAGGTTGCAAGGAAAATAATACGCCCTTGTAACCCGCCCCAGTGGCGTAGTTAGCTAACACGCTAGTCGTGTTGAGCTAGACCACCGACGATGGGAAGATCGAGGTTCGAATCTCGGTTGGGTGAACTGGGAGTGGTTTTCCCTAAATGGTTTTTCACTCTCCCGCCACGCAAATTCGGGTTTATTATTTCTAAATCCAACCTTCCAAATTCCTAATCCATTAGCGGAATTAGTACTTAAGCGTATAAACCGAACGGGTAGTAAGACGTGGTGCTAAATTAAATAAAAAATACGTCTTTGTAAAAGAATTTTAAATCCCACTCAAATTCGCAATAAATTTGTTCTCAAAAGAAACATAGATATTAATGTGATAGAGCCACCTATGGTTTACACTATTATTGCTTTAGTTACCTTAAAAACAATGTTTATTAAAGATCTACCCGTATCGGTGATCGCATGGTCTAATGCGTCACTCTTGTGTTAGACTGGATTACTGGTGACGGGTATATTGGAGTTTGAATCCCGGTCGGATTTTCTGAGAGCATCCCACTTTCCCTCCACACAAATTTAGGTACATTTCCTTTAAAATTCCAATATCCTCATCGCTATCCCATTAAAGTAATTAAGTAATAGCCTGAGCAAATACTAATACGTTGCGAGAAAAATACTTTAATTAACTTACTTAACTAAATCTCCCACATCCCCCATCGACATGTTCAAAAAACTTATAATTGGTGACAATGAAGATTCTACTTTCAGTATCAGAATCTTGGGTGCTATATCTGTTGTATAACTGAGTTATTTTATAAGTAATCTGCTGATATAATGAGTTATTTCATAAAGTTTACGTCCAATACCCCTAATTTGTAAACGAGAATGGGGCATATAGGTTACTATCTTACCCCAAATAAAATGCTTCAAATCAAGTTAATAAATCAGGTTATTTTAAGATTGAAAAATATTTTGATATATACTGAGCTAGGGCTCTTTGGCTCGATTCCTGACACGGCCAAAAAATGTGTAATTGTTGAATTGTGGGTTTCCCCTTTCACAGTGATGAATGGATGTTTTGTCTGCTATAGATTTAAGTTTGTTTATAAGTCAGGTGCTACAATCAGTCGGTTTATAAATTGCGCGTGAAATACCTCAAATAAATGAAAATGAAATATTCTGAACGTGAAAAAGGCTGCCAAATTTAAAGCGTACACCCCTTGAATTTGACAAAATGGCGCGTGTGACGTGGCCAGCTTTCACCAGCTTCAGCACAAGTAATATCCTCCTCAGAGATACAAGTGCGTTGATAACGTTGCGTTATTATATTTTGATGTGACTGGCGTGGTGAATAAATAACAAACGCTTGAATATACTACGCGCACAAACGGTCCGCTTGTGTAAGTAGAGGGGGAGAGTACTCCAGAAATGGATTTTGAATCCACATCATAAGCCCTATTTAAATAAACAACAGACCATTTCATATTTCTTTTGTGTTGATGCTCTAAAAATAATCCCTGTGAAATTTCCTGGACAGTAAAAAGTAAAGGTTAAAATGGGTATCGTAAGCCTGTTTTTATAAATGTAGAAAACGTTTTGTTCCCTTTATTAGAATGTTATAAAATGTCTATTAAATTTATACTTTCATCGTTAAATTGTTTTTGTTCAAAAGTCATTACGTAGTAATATTACTATGTAAGAAAATGTATACTCAATTCAGATTCACTAAAGATCCTTTAATTGCTATCACTTAACATTTATGATAATATTTTTGTGCACAACATTTTAATATCCGTTCTGGATATCCGTATATTTCTACTAATAGAGTAGGTAAAGGATGGTAGAACATAGAGCAAATGTACCCGCATTTACATAGAAAGGAAGCGTTCAGAAAAAAAATAAACACTCTAGTATACTCGGCTAAGATTCTAGCCTCCTTATCACCAGAAAAACTAGGATAAACGAGTCTGATGCCTTAGGGGGCGGCCAGACTGAGCGAGCGACTAAAATATAAAATAGATCACATTGGTTGTAATGAGAGGTGGCCAGACTGGAGCGCGCGAGCGAGTGAGCGACTGAGCGCGCACGCTTGAAAGATAGAACTGGTTCTATTTTTCAAGGGCGCACGCTCGACCCGGTACAGTATAGTTTACAGGTGCTAGGCAATATTATTGTATGTTGGTTCATCGAGTGCTAGGAAAACTTCTCATTTTGACATTTTTATTACTATTGATAGAATTAATAGCCAGAGCTATTATTTATGCTTATTAGTGGGGATTACTCCACCTAGATATCATATTCTGAAAATTGAAAAGTGACACCTGGACACGGGAATCGAACCCGGTACCTTTGTCTTAGTACGCCAATGCTCTAACCACTGAGATATTCAGGATTCGTTCCGTGCCCAGGGTCATTCTTCACTCATATTTTAAGGCATAGCCTATGATGGAGTGCGGAAATCGTCAGCTACAAGTATGTGATTATATTAATATCACGAGCTATCTATCAGATAACGCAGCCATCTTCGACTCGGTAGTTGGCTTATTGCTGCCATTTGTACAATTATTATAACTGTACGGGATTTCATATAATCTCAGTTTTTTAGGCCGGAGCCGCTAATTTTTCGTTCAAATAGCTCCTCATTTGTCTTCACGAGGCCAAGATGACCCCTTTCAAGAATCACTGCCTAAACAGAAAATCTGAAAGAACCCGGTATCGAACTCGGGATCTGGATCTGTAGCCAGAAACTCCGACCACTAGATCACAGAGGCGGTCATGTGTATCCTTGGATTAATGAAATTTGTGAATATCCTAAGAGGTCATTAAGTTATTTATTAATTATTAATAATATTATGCTCAACACCAAGGTCACTAACAACTTAAGCAAAAGGGGTAGAGAAATGAAGGCCAGTTTAGAGAGAATACATTTGCAATAACATTAAGAGATTATTGTAAAATCACGTGTGGACATCTACAAGTGCACCGAGCCAAGGACTTGAATATCGTGCTTCAAATATAAACCCACGTATAAATTGAAAATCCCTTACACTTGAATGGGACGTGTGTGTAACTTATATTTATAAAAGTAAGTCTGACTGGTAATTTGATATGTTCTCAACTTTAATGAACTAATCTAGGAACAAAGATGGGGAGAGTTAATTTTAATTAGTTTTGACAACATTTGACCTTATCCCCTTAGAGATTTGAACCTTAGCCTCCGAGTTGAATACAATAGAGCTGGACAAACTCTCCCGGTAACATGCGTTAACATTTGGTTATACGTCAGCCACAATGGTATTAATACTATATAAGGCGTCAGACTTACAATAGACGAGATTTCTGGTAACAGGGAAGTAACACGCTTCGGTGGCCGCTTGGTCTAACTCGCTACCCTCACGCTGGACTATACTCCCGAAGACGGGGAGACCAAGGTTCGATCCCATTCGGATGCATTGAGGGAGGTTTTCCCTAAATGGATTTCCACTCTTCCTCCACGCAAATACGGAATGCACTTCCTCTAAATTATACCTTCATAATCCCAAACACATTAGTGTAATTTAGTACATAGTCGTATAAAGCCGAATGGGTAGTAGGGCGCGGTGCTAAAAAAAAACTAAAAACAAAGGAAAGTAGAGATTCAAATCTGGGTTGGGTGCACTGTGATGTATTGTGGTGGTTTTCCCACCCTAATTCCATGACAATATGGGTGAAATTTCTCTAAACAGTCTTCAAATCAATCAATACCTCTTGTATTAAGTCATAAATAACCTTGTTAATATTATAACTAAACAAAAGAATACATATTCTTATATGTGTATACATGAATATATATTTTTTTTATCTTTTTCTTTTAGCACCACGTCTTATTAACCGTTCGGGCTGTACGCCTATGTACTAACTACGCTAATAGGTTAGGGATGAGAAAGGTTGAATTTAGAGAAAGTGTACCAGCATTTGCGTGGGGGGAGAGATAGTGGGAAACCATTTAGAAAAACCTACTCTCAATACACCCGTTCAGGATCGAACCATGACCTCCCCGTTATCGGCAGCTTTGTCTATTGCGTGAGTGATGCCTTAGAACATCTAGCCATTTAAGTGGTTATTAATGTGTTTATTTTGACTGCATGTATACATTATAATATTTAATTGAATATGTTTCCTTTTATATATATATATATATATATATATATATATATATAATTGCTATACTATAATTTGTGAAATTGGTGGTCTAATGAAAAAACAAAGTTGAAAGAATCACCGTGATTATTTCAAATCTCGTTTTATATCGCTTGTGAAAACATATAAAAAATAAATTAAAAAAATTGGCATATGAATGTTTCAGTAAAGGTTTTTGTTATTTTCATTCCAAACATTATAGGCTATATTAGCTCTTCAACTGTTACAAAATCAACTGTTTTATTCAGGAAACGTCCAACCCTACTCACGCCGAGCTCATAAAAAGCAACGTCTCTTTGACTCCCCCTTCTCCACGGCCCCCGTCGTTACCGTTGTAAAGCGCGTATCCCAAGCAACGAAGACTTCCCCACCGAATATATAAACCAGAGTGAAATTAGCATTGCTTAATTCTCTGCAGACGTCATAATTCGTCTGCGGAAGCTTATACGAGAGTAATGTGGTCTAGGCACGAGAGGATTTGCAGTTAAATCAGAGGAAGACATTAAACATACTTACCTGTCTCTGACAGACGACTGTGTACACACAATGTATATGTAGATATATCCATGGTAAGGGGATCGGAAGGGGAGGGGTTGGGACATAAAGCTTCCTACACGCTACATCCTCAAATGGCCAATAGCCACGGGAATGTGTGAAGTGCCGTTTACCCCGTCGAGCACCCTTTAAATATTTGTAACTAATCCCAGAAGATAGACAGAGAGAGAGAGAGAGGGCTCTAAAGGTTTCATATGAAAATTTAAAGAAGATCAGAGAGAATAATTATTGTCTATGTTGCATGAGTTTGATTTGTTTTATCGATCACGATAGAATAATTTGGAAAGCTTTAAGTAATTTTTTCAACAGATCAGTAAGCCTGATATTAAATTATAAAATGACACTTGGAATATACCCTCCGTTTACCCTGAAAGGTAGCGAGCTTACCTTGGTAGGTTCTACTATGTTTTTTGTTATGGTTCTTAGTGTAGCCGGTCAAGTTGAGACCGCTACATTTTTGAGAAAATCGGGTTTACAGTTAAATTTAAATATGAAGGGCCTTTTAGAAAATACAAACAAATTTTTTTTGTGCCCAACATTAATATCATTTTAATATATGTATTACTTTAGTACATGGTAATGATAAGATCTATAAAAAGTGACAGCTGCAGATAACAATACTTTACGAATAAATACATGAAAGTAATGGATTTTCTAGCTGTCAGATAATTTTCTCCTTATTAAAGTTGAACTGTACATACGTACGTGTTGGGTATTGTTTTATTTTTATTTTCGTTTGTGTGTTGAGGTATTTACTAAGATACTTCTTTTCAAACACAATATATTATAAACGAAACCTATGTACTAACTTTTAATTTAAGAAGTACGCTTAAGGTGGCTACCTTGGTCAGCGAGAAAGTATCAATCATTGTCAGGCTACACGGCATAACATTCAAAGGTCTGTGTATCTTCTGAAACTACTTCTTTATTTTGTTTAAGCTTATAATCCCTTTCGCAATTTACTTACAACTTCACTTTGTCGTGTTAGTAGGAAAAAGGTGAAAGAAACTACAAAAATTCTAATCTCAAGGCAAAGAGGAAATCTCGCTGCTAGTTCTCAAATATCTTAAAATTTTCTGTTGTGAAACTATAAAAAAATTACTGTATTTGTTAGAGGAAGGTTAAATCTAGAGCCCTTTTTCCTCAAGAGTAGTCTCATAGCTCGCAAATATGACAAAAATGTCGTTGAAAACGAGCTAATGACACATTTTCACTCATTTTTCTCTATTAATAAAACTCAAAATATAGAGTTGTTATGGAAAAAAAAGCCCTGTAGGAATCTTTTGAATTTATTTTGGTGTGAACCATATTTTTTAATAGCACATTTTAGAGTTAGAGATGAACGTCTGCGCGGCAATTTCTCACTTACCAGGGCATTTATATAATGTTAAACAAACAAATTTAGTTTTTATAAATCTTCTTAGTGAAGAGCAGGTCAAACCACCCATGTACATATATAAAATAGCTTTACCAGCCCAACCAAGAATAAAATTAGGATTCCTTAGACTTATGGTGGACCACTCTAAACACGGTGACGGGTAACATACATTCATATATATTTAAACACAACAATAGATCAATTTTTAAACTAAATTAAGATTCAATGATTAAATATATGTGACACTGTACTTCAATTATTTATCAATTCAAAGCAACTCCCCACACCAATCCAAAAAAAATAACTGTCGTAAGCTGAAATATTTTTATGTTCCGAAAGTGCCCATTAAATCTCAAAATTAAAAAAAAAAAAGTCTACTATAGGGAAATAAAGTTTAGTGTCTCCCCATCCACGGTGGCTCATCGCTTCAGCGCCCTCCCTTTCAATTCCCTTGTTGCAGCCCTCATCCCCTTTCCCAACAACCGGTGAGGACTCGGGAGAGGGGATGGAGGGAGGAAAACAAGAGGATTCTTTCATACCCGCCCCTGGCTTCACAAGGGGATGGTTCCTACCCAAACAATTTTCAGGCACCATCCCAAAATTGAATTATAATCCGGGCCTGAATCCAACGTATAAAGTAAGAGAAACGTTAAGCTCCGGATCGAGGTTTTTTTTTCTCCTCCAGTCGACCAAATAAATGCGAGGCTGTTTATTTGGTTGAGTGGTTGATAACACCTAGTGTTGTCTTCATTATATAAATATATAAAGCAATAAATAGATCCGGTGGCTGGGTGATATAAGTAGTTGGACTTGAAGTGCACTTTCCCTGCAGTTCATGAATAGGTTGAGGTTTGAACTCAGGTCGGGTGAATTGGAAATGGTTTTACTCATGATATTCTCACCGTAGTTTTTTTTTCCTATGATGCCGCCCCACAAATTCGGGTTCATTTCCGTCAGCCACCTTCCTCATCCTTCACCCTTATATTAAGTTATTAATTACTCTTATGTTGAACGTACAAATTAAAAAATATTACCAGAGTACAAGAGTTGGTGTATTTTATTACATTAAAAGTGAATAACCCACATAAATGGACTAAATCTCAGTTTCGTTTAATCTGGTTTGCTGGTGACAGGGAAGTCAGAGTTCGATTCTAAGCTGGATGTAATAACTAAATTACGTTCATCTCTCTCTCCACACCAATGTGGATACATCTCCTCTAAATTCTACCTTTCTCATTCCTGTTATATCGGTGTGACAAATACGGATAGCCCTAATGGCCTATAAGGCGTGGCTAAAAGAAAAATAATCAGATCATGTGAAAGATAGGGTAGACCACATGGATATTTTTTACGAATCCTTACTCACGTAAAGACGTACAGTAGCTCACTTCCTATCGATGAACCAAAAGATATAGTGAAATCTAGCTAAGCTTGATCCAGGTGGTCAGGGTTCAATTTGGATTACGTACATCGCAATTTTCCCTGTGAATTTACGCTACTCTTTCAAGACAAATGCAGGCTCACTTCTTTAAATTCAGTCCCTAGTTCGTCTCAATTAAATTAGCCAGCTCAAGTTTCCAATAGTGGCAACAAGGATTAAAACCATTTTATATATAAAATAAAATATACACACAAAGCATTACAATGTATACTTGATGAGTTTTTAACGAGCTAGTTTGAAAAAAAAAATACATTTGTAAGCTTTAGTGCCAATAGTGGCTATCAGTGACTTTGGGGCATCACTTACTCTACAGACAGCGGGTAATTCAGGTTTAACTAGCTATCGTGCATATTACTGCAATCTGTGTTAGAAGACTGAGGAATAATTGAAAAGGCTGAAAGCATTTTACCTGTTTTTTTTAGCACCGCGTCTTAGCAACTGCTCGGGTTTGCTAAGTGTTAGAGATGAGTAGGGCTAAATTTATATGAAATAAATCCACATTTTTGTGGAGGGAAATTGTAAATCCATTTATGAAAAGCCACCCTCAATACACCCTATGGGTATTCTAACCAAAATCTTCCCATCATTGGTAGTCCAGTCAAACACGAGTGTGACGCCTTAAGACTTAAAACCAGACAAACACCTATGTTGATTTTAACCTGTTAAAAACATAAAAATGTATTATTTGTAATTTATATAAAATGAAACTATTATCTAGTCACATATATTTTGTTTAGTTAAAAATTAATAAAACAGCGTTTGTTTACGATGCATATCTAGAGTTCAATCGTAGATCTAAGACAGCACGCTTAACCGAACTTAAGGTATACTGTTAAAATTATAATATATTGTAGCTAGTTTTTAAACATGTCTATGACAGGCTGATATCAATACTACCCAACCTAACAAAACCTAACCTTCAATTTGTAGATACATGAAAGGTTAGGTTTTGTTAGGCTGAGCTAGATTATTATAAAAGTAGTTTTTCTCACTTATTATATTAAGTAAGAGTGACTAAAGTTAGAGCTAACTAAATTAATTTTAGTTGTGATAAATAAACTATAAACGGTATATATATAGTCTACTATGTTTTTTGTGAATACCGTAGTGTACCCTGATTTGATCTTTCAATTACTTTAACCCTTGCGTCTGTTGAGCTTCGCACCCTGGAAAAAGACACGTATATTTGGCCATGGCTGAAAACTGGTTTGAGAAGATAAATACCAACCCTATTCAAGGTTTGGCCTTGTGACTTATTAATAATCATTGAGGACGCTATTTTAACTTGGAACTCACCTCCATCTCAAAATAAATGGGGCCAAATAGATTTTAGTTATGAAGCACACATTGCATTGAGACGAGCCCGTTAAAATGTTTGCGTAGATTATATTTGTACCCAACTAGGGCCTATATTATTGCTAATTTACATTATTTTCCCCCAGACCTCTTGATGGCGAAACGCCGAAACATGTAGACGTCCAAAACCGTGATGATTTATAATCTGAATCACTAAAAAAAAGGGATCAAAATTGATACCAGATAAGGAATATCCAACTTTTTATTACAAACTTTCATTACTTTGCTATAACTAATACTCTCAACTTTGATTTTTACATAATGAATCTGTTTATTCTTTCCAATTTTTGAATAATGTTTTTTCAATTATATTCCAGATTTACATAGTCAGTTGTATTTTTAACCTAACCGCTGTTGAATGCTCCTATTATATCTTGTTATTACTAATGATACATTTTAATGTGTTTATTGTTATTTTATTTATAAACTTTAACAATTTTTATTCTTATAAAATTCTTTATCTTTCCAAACATTTAGTGTCATTAATTAATAAAACCTCATTCATCACTCTTAATCAATCTTATATTTATACATTCCTCATTCATTCTATTGTTATTTTACATTAAATTACATTCATCTTTCAACTTTAATTTTTTAATCATAGGAATTATTTCATATTAAGTGTATAACTTTATAGGTTTTACTTCTATTTTTTGACTAGTTTATCTACATAAATTTGCTAACTGCCACAGTATCAATTTAATTACTTTTTGTTATTTAATCTTTTGACGAAAATCTTGTTGCACATTGGAGTCATCTTCTAACATAACTTAAGTTCATTTCCTTATTTTTCTAATTTAATCTTGCCTTACTAAAATTAACTATGAATATTATTAAAATTAGTTTTATTTATAAGGTGTTGTGATTAGTTACTCTACAGTGTTAGCTGTCTTTTAATTAGAGAAGTAATTGATTTGTGTGAATACAAATCCAGGCTATGTAAATGTAAGCCCGAATTAAATAAGTAACGTATGTTTAACGCTACCGTCAAATGGGGTGAAGGTAACCCCTTTTCAACTTTAAATAGCTTTAAACAATGCAAATTATTGAAAATTAAAAAAATAAAAAATATTATTATAAGAGTCTTGGTCTCACAATATATATATATATATATATATATATACATATATATATACATATATACATATATACATATATATATATACATATATATACATATATATATATATATACACCCCTTAGCTATTTTTAGATTGGTTAAAACATGTATAAATGAATTTTTTTCTACTTTGGTTACCTTCACCCCAAATGGGTGGATTGGAATTTATATTCTAGGTTCCCCTTTCTTTTGAAATGCAAAAAACATGTCAACGAATAAAAATTATTAAATAAATCACGTTTTTATTTTTTGCCATTTCTATTTTTTATCACTATTCAAGTTTGAAAAATCTGCGCACCTCTTGAGTGGTTCCTCTGCAACTTCACTAAATTTCAGCTTTCTATTTCATTGAGAAGTACTAAAAATTATCTAGACAAGTATACATACATATACACATACACCATTAGACCTTTATTGACATAGAACTAAATGAGTGGATTGAGTTTTTAAAAAATTGGTCAATATGCAGATGGAATTGGGATATAAAACCATAAATTGATCAAAATAACTTAATAGAGACAGTTATCATCGCTTTAAAGCCTCACGAAATCGAGTCAGTTGTATATTAGTAACTAATAACTATCCCCGCCGGTGTAAGTGAATATTAGTATTTTCGGTGAATCATTACACTTGAAAGAGATTACTCATTTTTATTTTTTAAAAAGTAACCCAATTTCCTCACTCAACTCCAGCTGCCACCGGGAAAAACAACAGCTGGGACACACTTCGGTGAACGCATGATCTAAGGCGTCACTATTGCAATAAACTGGACTGTCAATGACAGGGAGATTGGGGTTAAAATTCAGGACGGGTACATTGATGGTGGGTTTTTTTCCTAAATGGTTTCCAAATTTTACTCTACAAAAATTCGGGTACAACTCTTCTAAGCCATTGGTGAAGATATGCGGATAGCCCGAACAGCCAGCTAGACGCGGTACACACACACACACACACACACACACACACACACACAAACCGCTGGATTTGAGCCTCTGATAGTTCTAGTGGAATTTTATTTTGAGTCACTACTTACTACCTACTCGTAAAGGTACATTTAGGAAGATGAAATATAAGGAAAATGTAGCCGCATCTGCATAGAGGAAGCCTGGGGAAATACTGAGGAAAAACCACCATCAGTTCCCCCACCTCTCTGTACCCGACAAACCAAACTAGAGGTGCTGGACGTTTAGTCAACGTGCCCAACCATTGCTGATGAAGTCAAAGTGGAATTTCTTGAAATTGACAAATAGAATAGAGTATGTTAAACAGGGTACTGTGCCTTAGTTGTTGTGAACAAACAAACATGCAGTGCTGTATTTTAAAAGCTATAGGCTAAAATCACTGAAATAATTTCCTTGCCACACTGGTATGCATATTACTGCCCTTCCGGGTCATCCTAACCACCTATGTGCTACTGTCCCAAGGGCTCTAGGTTCGATTACTGTCATGGTATGAAATAATATTGTTCATGAAATTGAGACTTCTCTTTTTGCAGTGATGAATTACTGTCAATCGGATGAATGGATGTTCTTTTTTTCTAGAATAGGTTAGTTTGTAAATTGTGTGCTGATGTAATCAGTTGGCTTAGAACGTCTACATTGAATATCCCTCTTAAATAATACACTAAACTGCCAGTTTATTTAATTATTACTTTTTTAATCTAGTCTTATGATATGCTATTAGGGTAATGCGAGATAGTAGGTAAGGGTTGACATTAATTGGTACAATGCAGCTTTTAGGATAATCAAATGATTTAGCTTTGTTGGGCGATAGTAATAAAGCTGTTGCAAGAAATACATGCACATTATCAGAAGCTAGTAAGGAGATATGCTTAGAAGTGAACGCTGAAAACACTACGTATGTGATCACACGGAGAACACAGATTGAGAACGAAAATTCAGAGATTACTTAGAACAATATATCAATTGACAAGGTTAATGAGTTTAAATATTTAGGAACAATTTCAACTAGCAATGACGATATTAGATTTGAAATTTGGAATTAGTCGGGAAATTCATGCTATTACTCGGTCAGTAAGTTGTTGACATCTCACCTGGTTTCAAGAAATGTAAAACTCAGAAAATACAAAACAACAAATTTACCGGTTTTTATTTATGGGTGTGAAACTTGGTCGCTTACCTTAAATGACGACCAAATTTAGGGTGTTAGAAAACAATATGCTTAAGAAATTATTTGGTCAAGAAAAAGGATGAGGATACTGGGGAGTGGAGGAGGTTAAATAATAATAAGTTATATACCCAGTACTTATCATAGAACATTGTAAGGATAATCAAACTAGTAGATTATGATGGGCAGGACATGCAGCACGATTGGGAGAATCTAGAACCGTGTTCAAGGTATTGACTGGCAAACCCAATTAGAAGAGACCATTGGGAAGACCTAGACGCAGATGAGAGGATAGCATTAGAATGGACTTGAAAGAGGTAGGGTGTAATGAGGTAGACTGGATGTAGCTAGTTCAAGAGAGGGGTAGGTGGAGTATTTTTGTAAGTGCGATGATGAAATTTGGATTTCCTAGTGGCCTAGTATAAGAAAGTATTATCCATGAAGGAAATAAAACTGTTAAAAATTTTCCCGTTAAAATATGTCAATGAAAACCACCAAACAACATATTTTGTGTAGTATTGTTTTGAATGTGTTTAAAAAACTAATACTGGCTAATCAGGAGCTTAAACTATTTCACCTATAGGAGCAGGATAGTGAGTAAATGCGCCATTGTTTCAATTTGGACTAAAATAGGAAACCTTGGCTTGAAAAATAAATCTCTATGCACACAGCCAGGATTGAAACCAGACCTCCAGATCCAAAGTCAGACACACTAAATGTGCCACCCACTTTATTTGTTGCAATGCATGCACACAATTATATCGCCGTTTCAAATAACACATCACATTTTAATAACTACCTATGTTTTTTTTATGAAAGTGTGTTTTACTTTAGAAAGCACAATTTTTTAAATTAAATTACTAGTCTATCAATAAATTGCCAATTTAAAATATACATATTTTATGTTCCTTGGGAGAAAAAAAATCACTGTTTACGACTGTGCTAAACATAATTTTCCATAATTGAATATCTTGCCCTAATATGGCCATATATTTATCAGTCAAGGAAAGGTTAATATCCTTTTCATATATCGGTATCATGTTGTGGAAATTATCAGTAAGGTGGTATGAGTTGAAGCGTTGCCCTAAATACCTAAATGAGATAGTGGTGGTGTCAAATTTTCATAGTCCACACGTGGTGATTCGGAGCTCACTAAAAGTGCGGTTCTAATTAGTGAAAAATAAACCATTTTAAAAACATATGCTTACAACTCGTCACTGGTATCGCCGTATAATTTAAACTGATTGGGTAGGAATGAGGGAGATAGAATTTAGAGGAAGGGTACCAGTGGGTTGTGGTGGATCGGGCATTTTTTTATGTGAGAGATTGGGGGGCTGGGCACTTCGTAATAGAATATTAATTGGAAATTAATACAATAAATCGCTAGCATATATCAGTTCAGTATAGACCATCCAGTTAAATGATAGTAACTCCGTACAGTAAACCCGAAATTAAATTATTATTAGTGAGAGAGAGAGAACAAGGCCAGGTTAGGTTAGGCTGGCATTTCCCAATCCACCTTGGGAGGGAAATCGTCATTCAAGGTACAGTGCCCAATCCACCTTAGGAGGGAAATCGCCATGCAAGGTAGCAGTGCCCAATCCACATTGAGAGGGAAATCGTCATGCAAGGTAGCAGTGCCCAATCCACATTGAGAGGGAAATCGTCATGCAAGGTAGCAGTGCCCAATCCACCTTAGGAGGGAAATCGCCATGCAAGGTAGCAGTGCCCAAACCACATTGAGAGGGAAATCGTCATGCAAGGTAGCAGTGCCCAATCCACATTGAGAGGGAAATCGTCATGCAAGGTAGCAGTGCCCAATCCACATTGAGAGGGAAATCGTCATGCAAGGTAGCAGTGCCCAATCCACATTGAGAGGGAAATTGTCATGCAAGGTAGCAGTGCCCAATCCACATTGAGAGGGAAATCGTCATGCAAGGTAGCAGTGCCCAATCCACCTTAGGAGGGAAATCGCCATGCAAGGTAGCAGTGCCTAATCCACATTGAGAGGGAAATCGTCATGCAAGGTAGCAGTGCCCAATCCACCTTAGGAGGGAAATCGCCATGCAAGGTAGCAGTGCCCAATCTACCTTTGGGACGGAGGGGGTGTTGATGGTAGCCTGGGGTAAAAATCAGTGCCCAATCCACCTTGGGGACGGAAGGGATGTTGATGGTAGCCTGGGGTAAAAATCAGTTCCCAATCCACCTTGGGTACGGAGGGGGTGTTGGTGGTAGCCTGGGGTAAAAATCAATGCCCAGTCTACCTTGGGTACGGAGGGGATGTTGGTGGTAGCCTGGGGTAAAAATCAATGCCCAATCCACCTTGGGGATGGAGGGGGTGTTGGTGGTAGCCTGGGGTAAAAATCAATGCCCAATCCACCTTGGGGACGGAGGAGGTGTTGGTGGTAGCCTGGGGTAAAAATCAATGCCCATCTACCTTGGGGATGGAGGGGATGTTGGTGGTAGCCTGGGGTAAAAATCAGTGCCCAATCCACCTTGGGTAAGGAGGAGGTGTTGGTGGTAGCCTGGGGTAAAAATCAATGCCCAGTCTACCTTGGGGATGGAGGGGATGTTGGTGGTAGCCTGGGGTAAAAATCAATGCCCAATCCACCTTGGGTAAGGAGGAGGTGTTGGTGGTAGCCTGGGGTAAAAATCAATGCCCAGTCTACCTTGGGTACGGAGGGGATGTTGGTGGTAGCCTGGGGTAAAAATCAATGCCCAATCCACCTTGGGGATGGAGGGGGTGTTGGTGGTAGCCTGGGGTAAAAATCAGTGCCCAATCCAGCTTGGGGACGGAGGGGATGTTGGTGGTAGCCTGGGGTAAAAATCAGTGCCCAATCCACCTTGGGGATGGAGGGGGTGTTGGTGGTAGCCTGGGGTAAAAATCAATGCCCAATCCACCTTGGGGACGGAGGAGGTGTTGGTGGTAGCCTGGGGTAAAAATCAGTGCCCAATCCACCTTGGGGACGGAGGGGATGTTGGTGGTAGCCTGGGGTAAAAATCAGTGCCCAATCCACCTTGGGGATGGAGGGGGTGTTGGTGGTAGCCTGGGGTAAAAATCAATGCCCAATCCACCTTGGGGACGGAGGAGGTGTTGGTGGTAGCCTGGGGTAAAAATCAATGCCCAATCCACCTTGGGGATGGAGGGGGTGTTGGTGGTAGCCTGGGGTAAAAATCAGTGCCCAACCCACCTTGGGGATGGAGGGGGTGTTGGTGGTAGCCTGGGGTAAAAATCAGTGCCCAATCCACCTTGGGGATGGAGGGGGTGTTGGTGGTAGCCTGGGGTAAAAATCAATGCCCAATCCACCTTGGGGACGGAGGAGGTGTTGGTGGTAGCCTGGGGTAAAAATCAATGCCCAATCCACCTTGGGGACGGAGGAGGTGTTGGTGGTAGCCTGGGGTAAAAATCAATGCCCATCTACCTTGGGGATCGAGGGGATGTTGGTGGTAGCCTGGGGTAAAAATCAGTGCCCAATCCACCTTGGGGATGGAGGGGATGTTGGTGGTAGCCTGGGGTAAAAATCAGTGCCCAATCCACCTTGGGGATGGAGGAGGTGTTGGTGGTAGCCTGGGGTAAAAATCAATGCCCATCTACCTTGGGGATCGAGGGGATGTTGGTGGTAGCCTGGGGTAAAAATCAGTGCCCAATCCACCTTGGGGATGGAGGGGATGTTGGTGGTAGCCTGGGGTAAAAATCAGTGCCCAATCCACCTTGGGGACGGAGGGGATGTTGGTGGTAGCCTGGGGTAAAAATCAGTGCCCAATCCACCTTGGGGACGGAGGGGATGTTGGTGGTAGCCTGGGGTAAAAATCAATGCCCAGTCCACCTTGGGGACGGAGGGGATGTTGGTGGTAGCCCGGGATAAAAATCAATGCCCTATCCACCTTCACCCGTACCAGCATTTGCGTGGAGTAAAAGGTAGAAAATATATATATTTAAACTCCTTACACCAGTAGCAAACATGACGAAACAAGGCTGAGCTGTTTTTTCATCATTGTGAGTAAAACACAACAATATCTTTATTCTTGGGCGCTTATTTGTGTGATAATGAGATATATAATTCATGGGGTCAGTTTTCTACTAAATAGGTAGGTTAAATATTCATCTTTTGTGATGAAGCTGAAATGAACAAGTTTTATAGTTCAGAAAAATAATGAATCTAGACAGAGCAGTATTTTAATGTAATAATCATAAGCTTATAATATATAGTTGGTTACTACCATTAATTAATATTTCCCATTTTGTCCCGATTTAATTCAATACGTCATGATACTTTTTTTATGTACTGTATCGCTCTGTTTGGTAAAAGCGGTAAAGTTCTGAAATTATTTGACCTCCTATTCAGGTAGTAACTCAAACATTGTATTTTCCTGCCCACAGCGCCGCAATAAAATAGCACCGGACTGACGGTCCGGTCCCTAAATGTCTGAAAAGCTGGTTGGTTATGAAGGGCGTGCTTGAACCCCCCCCCTCCCCCCCTCAATGCATACAATTTTTTTTTAACTTTTCAGCTGTTTAAAGTAGATGAAATCATGAGAACATGAGTAGCCATCATAGCACTTCCTGTCAATAAATAATATGGTATTATATGTTTGTGAATGACGTGAGTGATTTAGTACAGAAAAAGGAATTAGAGGTTCGTTTTTTAAAATATAGTATTGATACGTTAAACCCATTTGTGGTCAGGAAAATAGGGCAAAATAAAGATTATAACACGTATATCCTATATGTTGACATATTGTACGGTGGAAATTACTATTACCGCATTTATATAGTGAGTGGTTTCAAATTAATAAAATATGTATCAAGTGCATTGACAAATTAAAGAGCTTCGGCCCCCTTTTTAACGAATGTAGTTACATTATGAAGAACTTTACTATATACACATTAAATCAAAGTAAACCGGCCCCGTGATGTAGTGGTCAGTGCACCTAGCTACGAACCTAGGGGTCCCTGGTTTGATTCTCGATTGGTAGCTTGGGTATTTTTCCTGAAAAGGGAATTATCTCAAAGGTCACCAGTGTTTGGTTGGTTAGAATTAAGTTATGTTTAAGTGTTTCCACTGGTTCCACACCCTCATGTCATGGAGACATGGAAAGAGCCTCCACAGAAAGGATGTACGATTAGTATATTCGGTCGTCTCCTGGGTAACGGTACTTTATTAATGGCTAATATTTACACAAGGGGGTTACAATGATGTAGAACAGACCCGCAATATAATGACTATCATCAACACTATATCAACGTAGATTGATATTGTCATCAAACATTTTTGACAACAACATATTTTGTCGTAGGATGTCAATAATAGCGGAAAAGATTATCAACAGTGATCCTTCACCTCTGACAAGATGTGTATTAATCACAACTTGTGAATGTGAGGAATGCCAGGCCTCCACCGTGGTTCGGATTCCACGTTAAACTGTAGGTTCTCCATTTCATCTCACAATCACCCTATCATTACACATTAGCGTAAGTGCGTATAACCCGAACGGGTAGTAAGACGCGGTGCTAATAATAATAATAATAATAATAATAATAATAATAGTAATAATAATAATAATAATAATAATAATAATAAATAATAATAACAGTGATCCTTAGATATACATTATACCTCTAAATTTTTTTTAATAATCACTTTCTTCGTGCCCTCTTAGAGTTAGATTAGTAATGGCCAGGCCAAATACTACTAAAAAAGTTAAACTAAAATATGCAAAATTGAACAAATTTTAAGATAATAATTATTTGTGATAGTTGATTTTAGGCTGATGTTGACTATACAAACCACCCAAAAAAAAAGTGACAAAAGAGAGGTGTCCAAATTGTCACACCAACCCCTTTTACTGATAATAGTACAATTTTTAAATTATCCACACTAGTGAGTACTACTAATTACAAATAGTAATTAGGTGCACAACCAACCACTAGTCTACGCCTCTAAAGCATATGTCTCTGTTGCCATCTAACAAACTCGGCCGGGTCCAAAACAGCAGCATTAACTCTCGAGGCCTGCGCGGCCCCCATTTTACTTTGATATTCTATGTGAAACAGGATATTCACAGGTTAACTCGGCCGTCGACTATGAAATAAATTAAACACCCAACTACTCGGCGACCTCCAAGCAACACCTCTAAAACGTTATCTAACACCTCGTAGCTCCGTGCCACTCGTCTACTTTGAATATTACTAGGGTTCATCCAACCCCTAGCCCACTCTACCCCCCACACCCCCCTTACCCTCCAATTCCCGCGCTCATTAACATTAACAGTGGCGTAGCGTCGAGTCTGCTAAAACAGATTATACCCACCTCGCCAGGCAGGCAGCATATGGCACCGAAGGCAGCCAGCAAACATGGCCGCCACGCGCACGTTTGCAAATGAGGTGGTGGAGGTGGTGGTGGTGGTGGTGGTGGTGGTGGTGGTGGTGCACTCCCGCGCGCGTTTGCAAGAGCGTTCCCAATCATAATGGAGGTGTTTATTCACAGCTCTTGGAGCGGCCATGACCATAACCACCACGGGGTAATTGTTATGGCTGACTATTCGGGACGCGCCTAAACAGGTGCCTATAATTTACGACTCATTTTGTAATGTAGATGGGTGACGTACGACGTACCCTTAAAAGTAGGCAATGTGCGCTGCGAGTCTCTACGCAACAAACGCTTGTATTTTCCGTAGATTGTCGCTTTCGACAAGGTACCTCGTGCTACATCCACGAAGGGGAGGATCATTATTGGTGGAATTTTTTTTTTTTTTTAGGCAATCTTTAAAGAGGCTGTGCTAGGTGCGCCAGCTATGGAAAAAATCTAGTTTTTTGTGGTTAAATGTTATACAGCAAAACAAACAAACAAAATCCTAACATGATTATTGAAATCCTTTGACACATATTAAGTGGAAAACTATCCATTTCAATCAAAATGTTTAATCTTTATTTACACAAAACAAATTATTTTAACTCGTCCAAATTACAAATATTTGAATAAAAATATCCATTCATCAAGAAATATTTTAGAAAACATACCTATCTTGACATATATTCAATAAATATTATTTTCCAGTTGTTGAAATTGACACCAGCTGTAAAAAGTGAGGGCTGTGGAACAGATCCCATCTGGTAGCTTTTTTAACATTCAGAAAAGGTTTCTCAATTAGTGAGTCAACTTTACTAAAATTTCTGTTTTTCTCACGTGCCTCCCTTTCAAATGTAGGCCTATCTACACACCAACGTTGTGGAGGTCGTGGTGGCGGGCGCGGTGGCGATCGCGATTGCACACATAGAAGCGGTCCGTTCGCGGATTATCCCCTTAGCCTGTAATTACATCACGTCCTTTATAGAAATGCAGCGAAATTTAACGTAACTTGAAGAAGAAGCCTTACTTATGGTAGCAATAATTTACGAAGCATCAGAAAATCAGATATTTTTGGGTCGTAATAAGATGGGGGGAAAAAATCTTTATTCCCTTTTTATAGGAAAAAAAAGATGTGGACTCAAGCAATTGACGTGCTTCTCCTAACGATCTGCCTATTTAATCCCAGGTTTAAATCACTATTTCTTATATTTTTGTATTCAGTGTCTGACAAATCAAATATAACACCAATTATCTTCACTATATTTTTTTTTCACTGCGTCCTGCTTACAACTTATTCAGGTTATACGCATTTATGATAATTACTTTAATGGGGCAGGTGTGAGGGCGGAATTATTTTAGGGGTAGTCTACTCGCAATTGCGTGGAAAATTAGTGGCAAATCATTTAGGATAAACCACCTAATAGACCCAACCGGGATTCAAGCTCGAATCTCCCCATCATCAGTAGGCCAGTCTAGCACTAAAGTGACGCCTTAGGCAATTCGGCCACTGAAGCGGGTTTCACTATTTCAATAAGATGTTTAATTACACTACGGTACTCATTGTGAATTCTAAAAACAGGGGCTAACTAACGCGAGCAGCTGTCATAGTCGACCTACAGCGTCTGACCGCCACCGCAAGGTAGAACGCTGCACTGGCCGCGATGTTGCTCGTCTGTCCGCTTCCAGTCTGAACACGTTCATTAGGTAGCATAGGTTACCTTTGATCGCCACCACAGCAGTCACCGCCACCACGTTGGTGTAAGGAGTCCTTTGGGTGGCTGTGTGGATTAGTCACACACTTGAAGTACACACATTTAAGTCTATTGCTTGAATAAAGCTTGGACTTTAATTTAGTAATCTTAACACTTAAAAGATATGTCTAACGTATTAATATCGGTGCTATTGTTATTAGGTTTGCTTTAAAATATATCAAATATATCATCATCCAACGTTTAGTTAACATTTCCAGTATTGAAGAAACACAGTCACGTATATTTACCAAGCTAAAGGTCTCGGTTTCGATTACCAGTATGGATAAAATATCTATTATTGGTGAAATTGAGGCTCAACCTTTCACAGTGCTGAATTGACAGAGAATACACATAATTTTATATTTGTTCAAAAGTTAAGCTAGTTTGTAAGTCTTGTGAGGATAAATCAGACGTTTAAGAAGGTGCACGTGAAATTAATCTATCGGTGGTTGCATGGTCTAATACATCTCTCTCGTGCTAGACTCAACTGCCGATGACAAGGAGCTTGGGTTCGAATTCCGCTCTGGTGTACTGAGGTGGTGTTTTTTTTTCCAAATGGTTTTTCACTCTCCCTTTACGCAAACGTGTGTATATTTCCTATATAATTTTACCTTCCACTTTCCAATTCTTTTAGCTTAATTAAAGTATGTATATTACAAAAACAGATACTAAGACACGTGGAGAAAAATATGTATACGCTCTTTAATACTGGCGCCATTTGTCGGTTTCTGACAATACAGCAGATATTCAAATATAACTAAATTCGTTCTAAAATAGTTATTTGTGTTTCCATTTGCTTCTTTTTGCTTTTTTTTTTTTAGTAATCTTCATATCATTCAGTTAGAATAAGGCCAACAGAATACCATCTTTGAGTAAAATTCTCTGGGCGATGCTTTATTCTAAAGTGCAGTAAACATAATAAACAAAGTTGTTTGTTATCCATTCCACCCAGCTTTACTCTACATAAACTTCCAACAAACTGGGCTTCCAGGGGTTCGTGAATCCGATAAAACTCCGCCGACACGATTATGTTGTTAGGAACGTGAAACGGATGAACGAGACTGATACAATCTCTGTGTGAGAAAACATCAACAGCTAGTAGTACAATCTAAAGAAAATCCATTTTCTATTAGAAGTGTTTAACGTGTACTTTAAAAACTGTTTATATCGGTACATCACTCAACATTATAAAAATACAATACCTAGTCCCTTGGTCAATCACCACTGTGAAAGTGCGAAGCCCTAATTTAACCAATGATAAGTTTCTCGGAGGAGCCGTTAGTCGAAACCGGGACCTTAAGATCAGTAGGAAGACGCGCTACCGACCGAGCTATAATGTAAGACAAGAGAATCTAAAGGCTGCGACTGACTTTTAACAGAACATTGTAATGTAGCACGCTAATCAGTGCGGTTTAGCGAGCAACGGGCAGAGCTGCTCGATGTTCAATGCTCGATAGAAACGTGCTCCACTCGATTGTCGGTTTTTCCACGAATCCCTTTGATTGTTACATCGCAAGTCAGTGCCGGTGCAAGTGTTCACGCCGAGCACACTGATCCAGTCGTCAAAGTGAATACCGGAGGAAAGACGTGTTTTGTGCTATTACCATTTTGCAGCGAGTGTCAGAATTTAAAATGGGATTAAACCAAGAAAACACACTTTATTTTTTTACTGAACAATATAGAAAGAAAATTATTTTGTAGGATCCTCAAGATCAACAACATTATAATAAATTTTAAAAACGCTGCATTTGCGACTTTTAGGTCCGACATTTCAGTTAGAAATTAGAAAAAACCGTAGCACTGTAAAGTGAGCATTCGACGCGCCCAATCAGGAACTTGAGCCGAGCTTTGTAATATCGCAGGCTTAATATGTGCGCTCTGCTTCGATTTCTGGGGGAAGAGCAATAAATAGCATACCTACGACAGTTATAAGTGATAAATTCCATTTCATTTGCAATTGCATTAGTTTTTTTACCTGCGAATTAGCCTACATGATGTTAAGTATGATGCTGACCTATCATAATATAATATATTTAATTTACGTTATTCGGTGAATGTATGGAGGCTACTATTACAGGGTTCCAGATCTAATAAAATTTTATATTTTAAAAATTGGTGTTCAGCAGTAGATTTGAATTTGGTTGAATTAAATAGAATAATTTCATCAACATGCTTGAAGTGAAAGTGATAAGAAATTGTAGGAAAGCAGCATTGTTAGACTTTCTCTTTAGCTGTGTACTATGTATTATTATGTATATGTGTGTTTTTACAGGCAGTTTGTGTAACACGGAATTTTATGAAATAACTTGACCTAACAAATAATATTTGAATTGATAATAAATCTTGGGTTGAATTTTCAAATTAAAAATGAATTTCTATAGATTTAACGTATTACCACAAGCCATCCTAGTATTTTAAAATGTATAAATATTCCAATGATTTATATTTTCCAGGTCACATGTTAAAATATAAATATAATGGCGGACAAACGGGCCAGGGCATCAACTTCGTCTGGCACAGGTAACAGGGATATTGGGGTTTGAATATCGGGTGGATATACTGAGGATGTTTTTTTCTTAAATGGTTTCCCATGCTTTCTTTATAAAGCACATTTTCTCTCAAATTGTACCTTTATTCTTCTTACATCATTAGTGTAGATTATCGGAGATTCCGAATGGGTAGTGATACGCGGTGCTGTGAAATACTTACTAACTTATTATTTTTCAAAATAGATAAATAGCCTAAGTATATCATTCCACACTACAGTAAATTTGAGATAGATGTCGGGTGCATTTTATGAAGTGTCATCTTTCATTAATGTAATAAATGTCACAGCGAGTTACTGCTCCCATTTCTAAAGTTGAATTAATACTTTTATAGTTTAAATATGTATCTATATGTTCAGAGGATTTTAGAACACAAATGTGTTTGTAGTTGACAGATGTAAAAGGATGAAACATTTTCGTACTATAATAACGGATAGATATATATTTATTATTTAAATAAACCTTAAATAATGCGTCAGTATTGTAATCTAATTTAACACTACGGTATTATATTTTATCTAACGATGTAAAAAAGCTAACTGTTGTTGCTTTATAAGCTTTTCC